>WEKY01013874.1:0-50651 GCA_013390045.1 Picathartes gymnocephalus | reverse complement strand
GGGCTGGGCTGGACTGGGCTGGGCTGAGATGGGCTGGGTTGGTTGGGCTGGGCTTGGCTGGGCTGAGCTGAGATGGACTGGGTTGGTCGGGCTGGGCTGGACTGGGCTGGGCTGAGATGGGCTGGGGTGGTTGGGCTGGGCTGGACTGGGCTGGGCTGAGATGGGCTGGGCTGCCACAGCCACCCAGCTGAGGAGTGGGGGGCTGGGAGGGTCAGCATGGCTGGCCAAGGGGTTTTGTTCTCAGCCTGAGCCACACAAGACAGAGAGGGAGCACTAGCACAGGAACACAGCATTAGGCTTCCTGCCACTTGAACTCCACTCCTGTAAATTGCACATCTGAACAAGGGCTGAGCAAGCAAGATTATCTTTGCTTCAGCTTGTTGGATGATGAGCATGCAGATAGACATTCTACTCAGCACATTTGAGAATAGCTGAATTTCTGCTCTTTAACATTCTGTAAATCTGCAGTGTCACATCCTAAATCCAGACTTTGCCAAATGTTTTTCTTCTTAGTACAAAGAACTGCATTGAGTTAATTTGCTTTTCTCGTGCTCCTCCTTTTCATGAGCATTCACATGGTTCTGTTCTGCTAGTCAGTTCCTCAGGGGAGAGCAGGGGAAGGAATACACTTCAAAGTTTTATGAGGCTACACTCACAGAAGCTTAATATGAAATTTAAACTTGAAGATGTGCATGCCTTCATTTCTATTCTACTGTGCACTCTCTGACTCTGGAGTATTGAACATGCCAAGAAAGTTCAGAATGTGGTTTAATTTTTAGGAAAGCTGTCTGCTTAAAAACGGAATGTACCTGAGGTTGAAACTAACTACCAGATGAAATTCTGTGGGAAAAAAAACCCCCTACACATCAGATAAATTATTCATTGTGAATTGTTTACCTTTGACTTCATGTTTTGCAGTTAATTTTGAACTTTTTTTGTATTTTTAATTTTAATATTTGTCTTATAAAATGCTTGGTGTTTTTGTGAGAAAACTTTATATGAATTCTGCTTCCAAAGTCAACCTCAGCAGGGAAAATTATTTGAAAATTAAGTTACAATGCTATGTCTTTAAAGGAAAGACTAATGTTACTTTCATCCTGAGGCTGAAAGTGTCTCTCTAGCAACTGGAAATAGAGTTAAGCTTGCCAAGAGTTCCTTGTGAAGCAGATGGAGAGGCAACTAACAACCTTGATGAAATCTTGTTGGCTAAGCCTTCTGAGTATCCACGGGGCTCCCAGAGCTACCTATCAAAGTAACTTGGTTGCTGCCCTATATGAAAGTATTCTTCACTCTTGTCAGTGGCTGTAGCAGTTTTGCACCCTTCCCCCTCCCTGCACGGAGCTGTTTGTTCCAAACACACAGTTAAACTCTGCATTATCTCTTCATGTGACAAGAATGATTACAGGTCTGTCCTGATTCCTGAAAAACTTCCATGGCCATGTCCATCTTCTCTCTTTACAGGCTTTACACTTTTGTTCTGATATTCAAAAGACATCCAAGAATGTGATAATTAGTGCCTGCATACTTTTAATGGCTACATAAAATAGTGTTATATGTGGCTGCATGCACTGAAGGGTAGAAAAGGATATTTGATGCTTGAGTTAGACTGGTTTGCTGAATGCAGAGAAACAGTCTTGGACTCTGCCAGCATTCTCAGATGCACAACATGATCCAAAAGCTGACTGTAAGATGATGGCATCAGTCTCCCTTTTCTTGCTGCTGTTGGGTTCTGAATATAAATTACAAGCTGCCTATGCTTCGGCTGATCCTCTGTTCCCACAGTGACCTTAGAGTAAATGTATTGTTTTTTCATTTATATTTAAGAACAGATGAAAGTATGTTGAGACTTGCTTCCCTATCTGCACAAACTAAATCAATATTTCACACACATTCTGTGTTGGTAATTAGCTGTTCCCCTAACAGAAGTAACGTGTGCTTTGGAAGCTTCCACACCATCCATTCTGTTTGTTTTTATTCTTGCAAGTGTTCAACCAACTAAGGCGGGATCAGAAGTTTAATTGACATTTCTTTCTTTTCTACTGCAAGAAAACTGTCTCTACAGAAAGGACACTGTGAAGTGAGTAGATATGCAGATGTATAGTCATTGATGTCCTCCCTCTGCTTCCCCTGTATGCTGGTGAGTATTCACACCTGTGTCTGTGTGTCATTTTAATTGTTAAGAGCTGCTCAGTCCGCAAAGGCAAATCATGCTCTTTGCTGTGCATGGACCCCCTCCTCTGAAGCTGGAGGAACCGTAGCTGGTCCCTACATGAACCTTGAATGACTGGATGTGATGAGACCTTCAGGGACTGCAGCGTTCACCAGTGCCCAGGAGGGAAGGCAGCCCGTGTTTGGGCAGGGCAGGCTTTGGGAATTGCTGCTGCCAGAGGGAAGAGTGGCATTCCAAGCCTGTCTGGAGGGCACAGGTGGCCCAGCCTTGCAGGGAGGTTTGAAAGGCACAGCCTCAAGCTCGTGTGTGTCAGACATTGCCCAGGACCCTGCTGGGTGTGTGCGTGTCCCACCCTCTGGAGCAGCAGTGGCGTTTGATCCCGCTGGCTCGCTCCGGTGCCGGAGGGTGTGCACATCCTGGCTCTGCTTGAAGGCCCTGTGTTCTGGGCAAATCTCTTGGCAAAAGGAAAGTCTTTCCCATCTCATGCTAATTCCTACGGCTGCAACCACAGAGGAGCATCGTGCTTGATCTCTTGGAATGGAAGCGGTTTCCTGTTTTCATGAACCTATAATGAGATTAGGGGAAAAAAAACCCCCAAAATCCACACACAAATTTAGGTGCAAACATTGACAAATGGAAAGTTGTGTAGAAATATGTATACAGGTCAAATAGGTGTTTTTCTCATGGAGAAAACAAACCAACCTACTGAAGATACAGCAGATTCCTTAGGTGATGTAACCTGTCCTGGATGCAGCCCCAGTCTCATTTATGCTGCTAAACCACAGCTGTGGCTTTGGCTATGGCAGACAGGCGAAGAGCTTCCTATTAGAAGCCTGAAGCCTTCGGAGAAGTTGAGCTGTCCATAAGAGAGGCATGTGTGGGGGCTGAATTTGAATTCTGAAAGGTTTCAAGGTTATGGTGGTGGAAATTTGTGCAGCATCGCCTCATTCCCAGTTCTGACAGACTCATATTTTCTTCCTTAAAACCAGTTCCTTTGTAGGCAACATTTTAAAACAACAGCTCTGAATGATGTTCATATGTGCAGTTACCTATGCTGAGAACATGTGAAAAAGGAGTGACAATTTTACAAATAAAGCTTGTAATAGCTAAATAAATAGAGACAGTTTGGAAATAAATTATTTTCATATGCTGAATATTATGTCAAGTGAAATATATACTTTGTGTTCATTTTTTTTTCACAAAGGAAAGCAAAAAAGCCCCACAACACCATATATTTCATGCAGATTTTCTATTAAATACTACGTCCATTATAGTATACATCCTTAAAACTATGTACATGCTCATTATGTTCTCCTTGCTTTGGTCAGACACAGATTTGCCTCCACCAGCTGGTGTACAGTGAATCCATTCAGATGTGGAAGCTTGTGGATAACATGCCAGGATAATATACCAGGGTACCTGACATGTACCATGGAGTTCCTGTGACACTTGGCCTTACATTCGGTACTCACTGGTTTCCTGAGAAGTTTGGAAGCGTTGCTTCTGATGGGGAGAGTGGAGAGGGCTTGAACCTTTCCTCCTGAGATGACCCTGGAGTAGCTGTGGTCTACAGAAATGCTAAATTCCCTCGAGATAAAAGCAGGCTGCTCAAAAATGTGTCTTTCTTAGAGATTTGTACTCAGCTTCTACTTTCTTTCCTGAAGTACTTGTAAGGCTTTTTGCACTTTCCAGCTGCACTTGCCAAAGCTTTGTGCTGCCTTGCTGGCAGGAATCTCAGAACAGGAGGTGCTTCAGTGTGGGCTTTGCAGCGGGTGCTGACCTCTGTGCTCCTCTGCTCCTGGGCTAGCTGCCTTAAACCCAGTTTACAGCAAAATGGAATCCCCAGAAGCAGATTTTAAATCTGTCACACACTTTCCACCAGAATAGTTTCCTTTCATTACAGGATGCTGCAAGTAAGACGAGTCCAGAGTGCAGGTGGGCTGAGAGTACATTTTTTATGTCTCATGGTTTCTCACCTGCAGTATGTGAGGGTTCTCCTAGGATACTGAATTCCTGATAAACTCTAAGGCTAACTCTAAGTCTAAGTCTGAATTCTACGTCTAAAAAAATTCCCTCAGAATAGGGCATCTGGGTGGTTTTTTTTACTGTTGTTGGGTTTTTGTTGTTGTTTTGTTTTGTTTTGTTTCATTTTGTTTGGAGTTTTTTGGTTTTTGGGGGGTTTTTTTTGGTTTTTTTGTTTGTTTTGTTGTTGTTGTTGGTTGGTTGGTTTTCTTTTAATTTATTTCCTCTGGGAGAAGGGAAGCACTGTATCTCTTTAGCAGATGTCAACTCTCCTGTTATCCTATAGATCTCATTTTCAGCCTTCATTTTGCTGGGCTGAAGCTATGGAGAGTTAACCTTTGTCTTGAGAAGGTCTGATTTTATCCATCAAACAATTATAGATTTCTTCCAATACTGAGTATTCCAAGGCAATAAAAGCCCTTTGGTGCTAGGGACAAGTACCAAAGATGTCTGGGTAAATCAGTGTTGAGCCTTGTCTGCAGACACATCACTGCCTCACTTGACCCAATTTCTTACAACATCCAGGAACCTGTGACAGACCAGAATAATTGCTTAACATTATCTTGAGATTTTATTGACTGCTAGGTAGTGGAGTCTAAGAGAAACATTTTTACTGAACAGTGTGACAACAGAAGTCTAATATTTCAATTTTGCTTACTCATTCAGTTAGTACCGCAGCAAGTCAAAGCACTGTCAAGCTCTCACAAAAATACAGCTGGGGTACTCACCTGGTGGGTTTTCTGTCTGTCACACCACTGTCAGCGTGTTCACTAGGCTTTTTTCAAAGAAAGGGCTCTGAATGTAGAAAGGCCACTGGACTCAATCAATATGAAAGGTTGGCTGCACTCCCACTAGCTACCAGTTTTATTGTGCTACTGATCTACTTTAGTTTTCAGAATTTTTTTAATAGTAGTAACTTTCAGTTGCCATAAGTGCTACAACTGTCCTCCATGGGAGCATTTAACAATGAAAAATGCACATGAAAAATTGCTGGAATTTAAATGAAAGATACAGCATACAGAAAAGTAATTTGATCATGAAAATTTTCCACAGCCTTTTCATGGGGGAAGAATACTGAGTGCCAATTGGTATTTCAAAGTTCAAGTTAAATTCACATCACAATGGCAGAGGAATGCAGTAGATCAGCTGTAAGGGAAGATGAGTTACAGCTCAAATTGTGATTATTGCAGATAAATGAACAGTATCTAGAAGGTTGCTTGTAAGTATTTTAAGTATTTATTGCAATACTTTACATTAAGGGAAGGTTTGAGTGAATATAGAACCATCTTTACATACTATGCTCCAGTACCTTCCTATACATTGTACAAGTTGTAAGAAGATTGATCGGTAATAATGACTGGTCTGTTCATGGGAAGCGTGGGAAACTTTGAAAGATGAATGACTGAAAAAAAAAAGTAAAAGTGCTATACTGCTGTCTGTCCAGTTGTTAGCAAATGCATGCAGAGTTGCTCCATTTAATTCCTTTTTCTCTAAGGGAGAGTCATGTCCAAGAAACAGCCCAAACCCTTCAAATATAAACCCTTTTGGACAAGCTGCTCAGTCCCTGCAGAGCATGACGAGGCAGCCTCCCCTGTTCACAGGGAACAGAGTCCTGCTGGGCTCCAGTTTGCTCTGTGGTGAGTGCTGACCCCAACACCCACTGGGAGAAGGGAATTTGAAACTCAGAGTTACTCAGCACTGTGCAGGATTAAAGGTTCCAATTTCACTCCATTTAAATACATGCTCAAAGTGGTTTTTTGGTACCTTGACTTAGATTATCAAAATAGAATTAACTTTGAGAATGCTGCAATTTAATGTGAAACGGAACTCTTATTTTCTTGCCTGCTTCAATTATAACAAAAAGACCCCTGTGCTTTTTGTACTTTTATAGCAAGTGCCCAATGTGAAAAAGAAAAGAGTATAAGGAAAATTAAGAGCTTCCCTTTGCTGGACTCCCTAGTAGCGCTCTTACTTTGAACAGATTGGTATCCACAGCTCCAGCTTCAAACCCTGAAAGAAAGTGGCTTTGTCTGATAGTTTTATTATATGTTTTTAAACTATGTGAAATGAAAGAAGTGGTGACTTAGAGGTTCTGCAGTGCTTTACTGACTCAAGTTCAGATTATAACAGACAGCTAACCTCTATTTCTCACCTGTAACGCCAACCTATAAATTATAAACACGTTGGCACAATTGTTAGATTATTATTTTTTTATAGCTCTCAATTTACAACTCTGGCTGTCCTTGAGCTGGTTCTCTGTATTTGTTACAGTCTCCTGAGGGAGGATTCATTGACTAGTGACTCCACACTTTAGCTCAGAGAAAATTCAGTCTCATTCCGATATCTTCAATTTTTCACAAGGCCTTACTGTTCCTCATTGATTATGTACTGAGGATTAATTATGCTGTCACTTAATCTATTTACATACTTGGACAATATATGGGCCCACTTATTCTGGGATGGTCAGCATTTCCCCCCAATATGGGACATGCTTGTTTTATTAATTGCAACATGTTGCCACTAGAATGCATGGAGGTGATTATTTAGCAAAGTTGTATTTATTCCCATCATAAATCTATGAGGATATTTTTCTCTGTGACTTTGAAAACTGGGCTGTCTACATTTTTTGCCTTGAAGGCATCAGAAAAATTGGTGTTTCATGAAAGAAGATTACTCTCTGGTAGGTTGTTTTACACAGGTCAGTGCACAGTCCAGATAAATATGGTATTATGCAAATCTGCTTTTTCACATACATGATGAAAGAAGTGTGATCAAATATGGGAAATACGTGATATGGATTTTTACTTTTAATAGTCAGAAATTTCTATCCATTCATTTGGAGATATTTGAAGATAGAAAGGTAGGTGGATGTTAAATATATAATTTAACGATTTTCTCAAGAAATTCAGAAAGAGAAACTAGGATTTAAAATAGCAAAGAAGTAAGCATTTTGGTGGACCGAGACTATGGCTCCTTCACAGCCTAACCATCCACTCTTCCAAACAACCACGAAAGAGCTAAAAAAGAGGCTATCCCAGGAGGTTTTTCCCATAAAATGCCGTGCCTTTGCAAGGGGACAGCATCATTACTGTAGTTTACTTACCTTGCTTCTCCAGAGGCTGTGTAGGATTAGACCTTCCTAGCACGAGGAGAATGCTGGGAAGCCAGTGCCATTTCCAGAAAGGAGTTGTACTCTAATGCTAAGCCAGTTCCCCAGCACGGTGTAACACCTCCTTATGCAGATTTATATAAACTTAAATCAGTAGAAGGTGAAATTCTTATATTTACGCAGATAAATTTCTTCCTCTGTATGCAACATACACCTTCTGTGAAAAACGGTTCGTGTCCATGATGGGAATGGTGGGGGAGTCACTGAGATGAAATGTTGTTGAGACATCACCTGATGTGATAGATTGCCACCTAAAATTACACAGAGGCAGCTTGAGGGCCACATGGCCCAAAGGGCTGAGCAGCAATATCGAGTCTGGGCATTTGCTCCTCTCATTCTTTCCATCACGTCCCGCTTTTGGAACTCTGAGCTTTTGAGATCCTAGGAAAAGGGAATCCTGCTGCATGAAAAGTGTAAACATGTGAGCAGACACTGCAGAAATGTGTTCTGAAGGTTGACTTATTAGCTTGGTAATTAATAAATATTGTATAGAGACTGAAGTTAGAGATCAGGAAGAGGCAGAGCTTTTCTTCTACTACAAAAAGTAGAAAATCCACTGCTAATGTTTTTTTTCTAAATTAGGTATGTAATAGTTCCTTCTTGGATGCTGCAGCAGATGGTTTTCATGTGTTTAAATTCACTGTAACCATAAAACCCAGCCTAACAGAATCTTTAATCCTCCTCTTTGGTTCATCTAGTAAAAGCTAAAGTTATTAGTATGAGAGGAGAGACAACTCTGAATTATCAAAGTAATCCTAAAAGTTTCTAGGTCTGTGACATGCAGAAAGAGAAGGGTGTTGAATATTATTCTTCCACTTCTTTTTTATATGTGTCATGGGGTATTTTTAGCTGACTGCATCATTTGTTTTCTCAGTGTGGTGCTGCTTGTGTCAGATGCTGGTTGTGTTAGATATTAGAGTGTTACAGGTTTGGTGTTTCACACAACATCCCAGTCAGTTAATAAGAGAAAATAGGCAGGGCTTCATTAAACACTCAAAATAGTGTGGCTTAGGCTGGGTGCACTCAGAATTGGTTGCTGTAGTCATCCCCACACTGATCTCATTTTCACAAGAATTTCCTCTGAATGAGGTACCTTTTCTCACCCAATATTTCTCAAATGCTTGAATTATTCTAAAACTGCATTTTACACTTAAAAATTACATTTGCTTAGCAGTGGTGTCTATCAAGAGATTTTCTCCCACATTTGGACAAATAGGTAGCTGGAGGCCTGGGAAGTGTCTGTGCGGTGAAATAAAGCAAATGCTGTGTGCTCACACTTGCAGTGTACCTCGCTGTAAGAGAGGAGGTCTGACGAGCAAATGGAGACCTCCAGGGACTTCTTATTCAACACCTTGGTGGCAATGATCTGACAGGTGTCTCTCATTCACACCTTCTGTGAACTGCTTTTTTCTGAGTTTCTCTATGCTTTAAGACGGATGCCAAGACATATAGTGCCAGACCAGACTGTTAATTAATATTAACATAAAATTCTTCTTTTAAGGCACAAATCTCTGCTATCAACCCAGTAGCTTTTGTATGATAGACCATATTTTGACATCATAAAATTAAGATTTCTCATGTTCAGAGCAATTCAGGGCTTAATCAAGTCACATATTTTTGACATCCCTGACTCTGCACCTCGTTACATGACTGCTGAGAGCCATTGGACTTCTGAAGTCTGGCCTGGGAATCTTTCATACTGATTTGGTATCGAGATGTAAGCCTCTTTGTGTTGTCATTTCCATGGTAACTTTAGGATACTGGGATGATATTAAACCACCAATTTCAGTCAGAGTTACTGCTCTGTCTCTCCTGTTGCTGTGTGAGTGCAAAGGCAGAAAACTGACTCACCATCTCAGATCAGATGGGCTGGTGACACAGGGTGAGGCTACGGCAGCGCCTTCAGCACATCCTGCCTGCCTTACGTGAAAGCACAAACCTGTGTGGGGGTACAGCTTCAACAAAAAATTCACTGTGTGGTGCTACTAGTCTTACAGAATTTCAGGCCTACTCTGTGATCACACCAGTCACTTTAAGGAGAAGTCACTGAAAATTAGAATATTGTAGGAACTACAAGGAAAGTTCTGTTTCGTCTTATTTCTAGTGACAGCGTTGTTGCTGAAACTGGAAGAACTCTGGTAGGTGCACAAAGCTCTAAAGTGACATTATCATTTTCCCAAGAACTATATAATCTAGTTAGCACTGTTCAGAACAGTGGGATGCCTCAAGTATCACATGTGACACTGTCCAAAAAATGGTTGGTCTGGGAAGAGGAAATGATTGTTCACTCAAGAGACCTGAAAATGGAGGCGAGGCAATCACTGTGAGTAAAAGATACACTGTGTGCCTTAGGAGTTTGGAAGACAGGTGAGACTGGGAAGAGGATTTAGATCTTTGTGTAGGAAAAGCAAAGGACGGCTGCAGGAAGACAGTTGTAGCATTCTGAAAGCTTATTCCACACAGCAGGATTAGTTCCATGCAGTTCACTGAAGAAGAACCATGCATTGACTGCATGACAAAAGCAGCCTGTGGTTATGCACTGTCTTGTGGTTTTTTTATTTGTTCTTTAAAAAATTATTATTATTATTATTAATTTTAGTACTTTCCTCCTCTTACTGGCTCACATTATTTTACTTACCATGTGTGTCCTAAGGGATTTTTAAGGAGGATTGAGAGCTGTGCTTGTGTCAGATGGAGACTGAATGCTAATTAGCAGCCTGACAGAGTATAATAACAATACAAGAGCATCAGTGACAGAAAAAAAAATGAGCAGAATATACAATTATTTTATAAAAGGGTTTCTTTCCTTGAGGGAAAAATCTGCACATTTACCATCTGTGACAAAGGGGATGTTGAACTGTGTAAGTGAATTACCCGTAGCTCTGCGTACATGTGTGCATGGAACAGGATGAACTTGAAATGACATTAAACAATTCTGTTATTGCAAGAAAAGACCAGAAAAGGTACTGAACTGCAAAGCTACATTTTCCTCTTTCAAAAGCCTAATTCAGCTTGATAAATGAAACATGATGTAAAGCAGAAATAATATATAGACTTCTATGGAAATGTTTATTATACTGCACAAAGCTTTCATTTTTCTTCATGCCATGTTCTAGATGGAAATGTACAGTATGTTGGAAGAAAATTGTAGAAGACCTAAGCTGTGTCAGTATTAATGATATGTTTAGATGGAGTTTATCTGTGTACAACAATGGACATTTTAGCTATAATAAGGGATGCCTCCCAGCAACAAAACATTCTTACTCTAAAATAAGTGTATTATTTAAAGTTCATTTCTCAACTAAATTTACAATATGTACTTCTGTCTGGTTTTCAGTCTGGCCTTCAGTTTTCACTTAAGTAGCATCAGAAAATTAGTCCATGTGACATTTCACAAATTAAATTTTGTATTTTCCCAGTAAGCTTTTTTATGGGCAAGAACATGCTTCTTACCCTTGTACCCCTTGTGTGTTTGATCAGAAACAGTCCTTCACAAATTTTTTAGCTCAAGTCCTGTGTAGTTGCATGTTATCAAATGACAGCTGAATCTGGCCCTTTCACATATGACTTTTTTAGCTTGCAGAAGAAGATAATACAATATGATGTCTAAACTGAGTGCCAGGAGCTGGAGCACAGACATACCTGGAACAGGCTGTGGAAAGCAGCAAAGGGGTCTGTGTGCCTGGGAAAAGAATGATTTCCCTCAGGAGCCTTTCTGTGCAGCAGCACCTTTCCTCTAATGGATGTTCTCAGGCCACAGTTAACAGCAGAATCATGACTGCAGTATTAAATACTGATTTGTAATCAAATCAGATGAAACAGCCACAATTAGTCTAATTTTAGAAGAAACCTGGAAGAAAAGCTCTAGGAAGAATCAAAGTAGATGCTGTAGCCAAATGATGTAACTATCAGTCCTGTGGCCAAAGCATTTTAAAACAGTGGAAGAGTTGTAGACAATCACATACAAGAAGCCAGATGGAATTTCTTTGGATCAAGAAGCCTGTGTACACTACAGACTCAAGCATGTTAATAACATCTACATATTATGTATAATTAGAAATATAGAAAATAGCATCTATGCATTCACTTGAGTTGTTTTCTGTTCTTCCTCAGGAAGGACACTATCAGAACATTCCTCTACTCCTTGGAAGAACTGAGGCAGCTCACATACTGTAACCTGTAACAAGAACATTGATCATTACAGGAGCAGGAAAATGCTGTCATCACCAGTTCACCACAAAATGATGCCCATGCAAAAATATTTTGATTCCAAGTGTAAGAAGCACCTTATTGCATAGAACAGGGGTTCAGTTGTATGTGCTTGGCGTTACACAGCTTTCATTTGGCCAGTGGTTAGCTTTCTTATCCTATAGTGTTCACAAGTACATTTTCTGTATATGTTACTAAACCAGTGAGCATTTTAGCTGAGTTAAATAATGACAACTATGGAAGGCAGGTTTTTTGGACTGTAGCAGGAGTATATGTACACAAAGCTGCCAGGATATTAAATTACTGTATTCTTTGAAGGAATATTATATGATACCACGAAAGGTCAATCGACACAGGCCAAGAAAGTTTACTGTGGGTCAGCAGTTATCATTAAAATTTTGAATACTGAATAAAATATTTTAATAGTGCATGTCAAATATTTTTACAATGTAATCTATTTTTAGTGTGTATTTCTTTGCAGTTACCTTTCAAGGAAAATAGAAGGTATGTTATTTGTCTTCCTACATTTCATTCTGCAGTCAGAGTTTGCCAATAAAAATACTGGCACAATCTAAATGATAAAAAATGTAAATAATACATGTTTCTTATATCTGTGGCAGATATGTGACAAGCTGGCAGACCATGAATGAAATACTTCAAATACTTTTGCCCAGAAAAGACAGGCATAACATAGACTGTGTACCCCGTTGTAGAGACAACTGGTGAAATCTTGACTCTAAGTTGATGGAAAAAACTCTCACTGGATGCACTGATGCATTCTTTTACACAGTTATTGTAGAAGTGCACATAACCAAGTTCCTCCTTTATCATAGAAAAAATGAATGCATGCAGTCTAGAATCAAGCCTAAGGAGTTAAATCCCTCTTACACCATAACTTTCCCTCCTCCTCTGCTTTTTAAAAAAGTCATCCTTTCTAAATTGTAACTTCTGTGCATCACTATCTTTCTCTTTCTAGGGGAAATTAAGAAATATTGTTAACATTGCTCTTTTTTAACAGATAGATAACTCTTCCATTAAATACTCATGTCATTAGAAAGCTCTTTTTTCTTTAACTTTATTAGGTAGGTTTTTGTCTTCTATAAAAATGTGTATTTCGTACATGTTGTGACACGAGCTACGTGTGAGTATAGCAATTTGAAGGGAGTTTTCATGCTTGTGTGGACCAAATTAAAGCAAAGGGCTAAGAACTCCATGCTCATGCAATATTATTTACAGCTAACTGTAATGAAGTACTAATGCCATGAGGCAGTCTGTATATTATTAACAAACACAAGCCATTCAGACAATAGCAAAGTCTGAATTGTGTCTTGATTCATATGGTTGCTCTCTGGTAGTTGAAAAGTTAAAAGGGTGATACAAGTTGGACTAAATGGACAATTAATCTGATCAGTACTCAAGAGCCAAAACCTGTATCAATTTGAAATGTATGTGATATTTCAAAGCTGTTGTCACTGTGTCCTTGAAAAACAGTAATTCTTTTATGATTCCCAGCATAGCAACGTGCTACAGCAGTGTTAGATATTGATTCCATTGAAATGGGCATTTATTTTAGAAATTAAACAGTAGATTATAAGTTTTGTCAGATTCCTTCAATGCAGAAAATGGTTGTCAAAATATTGCCCTGTCCAGCAAAATGGCTGAGCCTGAGCAAGTGCTGCCAGTTGCCTGTGTGAGCTTCCCCACAGAAATGCTTCTTTTTTCCAGTAATCAGTGCTAAGAAGTAATGTGGAGGCTCTAATCTATCAAAATAGATACCTTATCTCAAAGCTGCAACGTTGACAACTGGCCATACTTTTTACAAGCAAATGTTTGGGCTTCAGCTTTCAAATTAGTCCATTATTTTTCTATTACGGATGACCTTGTGGATTTCTTGCCAAATGGTTCCTAGTAAAAAGCTCTTCCACAAAGATGGGGAAAAAAAAAAAACCAAACCATTTAAGAGTGTCCTCTGTTTGAAGATGTGATCATCAGCAAGCACATGACTGATTAGGGAGAACATAGTGAGGATCCATCATGTCTGGGATTGCTGGGAAGGACGGGTGCATTGAGGGCTGTGCACTAACTGGGAATGATGGTCAGTGTGGTGTCTGCTCCGGGCTGAACTGCAGCACACGGGCTCTGCTGGTTGTAAAGCCTACACTGAAAAGGAGAAAGTTGCCTTCTTCATCTTCCTTTCCACAAATTTTACAGAGTTCTGAAGCAAATTGGTGGAGAAGAATTGAACTTCTCTGTAAGGCGTTTTTTCCCTTGATCGTCAGCATTTTATGAACCTGATTGCTTTGTAGTTCCAGGAGAGGAAAAACCTCACAAATACAAATAATACTGTTAAGGATAGAATTATTAAGCAAAACAAACTCCGTTTTGTAGTATTCCAAATTTGATTTCTAGTATAGTAAATTTAAGAAGTATTTCATAATTAAAAGACAAAATATTCTTTCATTCTCTGCAAATGTAACTGAGTTTTTTTCCTCGTATTTGGAGCATATTTAGCTATATTATATTTCATATTCACATAAATGAAAGAAAATTATTTGGTTTACAAAATTGCACAGTATCAGTTATAAAATATCATAATAGAACTTGCTCATGCAAGTTAAGTTCATCTGTTCTGCACTTTTGCATTTATACAACCTTTAATTCCATAACAAATATGCCTGTAATGTATTGTTAATAAGTCAAAATTATGTAGTTTCATCATCCTATTTTCCACATGACACTGTCCTTTTCCCTGCAGTCTCGTGCTGTGCTTGACAACAGAGAGCAAAATTATGCAGCATTGTAGACCTTCCATTAGAACAGTTTAATCTTTGATATCTGAAATAAGATATCTAAATTGAAAGTTCAAGTAATATCTTGTGGAAGACCTATGTACCCACCCTGAAGTTTGGAGCTGGCCTCAGTCCACAGCAGTATAAGTGTGCTTATACTTATGCCTAAGTTTGGACTTTATTACCCTTGTTAAATGTTGGGATTACTCTTCAATTTCTTATCTTAAAAGCAGTGGCACTCAGCAGCACCCTGAATTTCATGTCCCTGTTGTATTATGTGTGACAAAGAACATAATGACACAAGTCCTTGGAGGCAGAGCTTACGTTGTATGGTGCTGGAGTTGCCGGGGTTGAGGGGGGTGTGTGTGTGTGTGGCTCATTCTCAGATAATCTCTCTGCTCTCTGTGGGTAGCAGAGCCTGTGACACATCCTATAGAAGCAGTGGTTTGCTGTGCTCCATATCGGCTGCCATGGGCACGGTTTCCTCAGGGGGCTGTTACAGTCTAATATTGTTAGAAGCTTCAAAACCTCTCAAGCACAGCTCCCACTGGAGCCGCAGGGAGTTCTTCATGGCCAGCATCTGCAGGATCATGCCCATGAATGTAGAGCACCGTAGGATTCCCTGGGCAGGAACCACAACCCTCACAAGAGAAATGCCTTCCCCATTACTGCTGTATTCCAAACCCCTGTGTATGTTTAAAGCTGGGGAAATATAAATGGAAAACTGTTTTTTCTTCCTTTTGTTTGGATTAGCTACGCAATTAATAAGCAGAATCTCTTCTGCTCCCAGGCAGATCGCGTTAGCCTGTGCAGCAGGAGGCACGACGTGCCCTGCTGAGGATGTGAGGCCGAAGGAGATGGAGGTGATGGCTCATTGTGCTCTGGGAGGGCACTCGTCCTTCTCCCCTCTCTGCAGAACTGCCCGTACTTCGCAGCACGGAGCTTTCCAGTTCAGAGGCTGGTTAGGAACTAGAGGCTGACAGCACACCTGAGGCAGGCCGAGATAACCCTGGGAGGGTCCTTAGCCCCGTGCTGGCCTCAGCTGAGGGTGCTGAGGGTGCCTGGCTCAGCGTCCTGGGCAGGGGAGGCACTGCAGAGGCTGATCCGAGCAGCGGGGCTGCCCTGGGAGAGCACACTTGCCAGCTGTGCTGTCCCTCTGCCATTCCCAGCCTGTCCCACCCCTTGAGCCAATTTGCCCCCCAGTACAGCAGCAGCCTCACCTGTAAAATGTTTGGATAATATTTACCTTCTCCACAAGGGTGTTGTGAGAGTTAATCATGTCTTTAAAAAGCACTTTTGAGAGTTTGAGATTGCTGCTAGCAGTATCTATAATCCACAAAATGATTTAGCAGTGGAAGCTCTTTTTTTTTTTTTTTTTTTTTCCCCCTCATTTGTCTTTGATTGCCATTTCTGGTTTTCAACTGATAAATGACTTCCAAACTTACTAACGTAAAACCCTGCAAATGTGTGCCACTTATGGTCTTAAATACATGTGAAGCTTTGTCTTCCCAAGGATAAGTACTGCACTTGAAAAGGGAGCATCCCAATCACATTTGACCTGTTACATAAAGTCAATAGTGTCTGCAATTACTCTGCGATCCAGCAATTCAAACCAATCTGTTTTTAAAGACAAATCATGCATAAACTTAAGCTAAGTAGTGGTCTCCAATGATTCTGATTCATGCTGTGCTGACAAACCCTCATGAAAGCAGATAAGCTGTATCAAGAACTAATTAAGAACAGAGTGTTTTATGCCTCCTTTGCATGAAATTAAATAACGGCATTCTGGGAAGGACTAAAGCAACAAAAACCAGCCTATTTTTTCTTATTCATACATAGGATTTTAAAACATTAGATTTTTCTGAAGCTTCAGTTTCTCTGTGTATCTCTGGGGTGTGAATGCCAAAAATGAGCCATAGGCAAAAATATTTCTAATTTCACCCAGTATTTTGGTCCTGGTGGGACTATTTGGAAAAACAAGCCTAAAATATTCCTTATGGAATTAAGAATACAGTTCTTGTCTTCCTTTAGTATCATGCTCATTTCACTCTATTGATTTTTCAGTAGGGGCATCTTGTTCATTCTTTGGGGAAGAACATAGTATCTAATCGATTAATCAAGTAACCTTGGGCTTTTAAACCAACAAAAAGAGATTTGAAAGTAACTTTGTATTAACTTGCTGCTTGATACCTCTACTGATTTAGACTTTGTCCCAAGAATAGATGGCCCTAGCACTCAAAGTCATTTGTTGGGAAGGGAGTTTAGAGGCACAGTATGACCTGGAATGAAGTTTTGCATAATGCCAATAGTTATGCCAATTTGAACAAGTTAAATGTGTCTCAGTATATCAGTACTTTCTTCTGTAAATTTGATTAACATCAGAAGTATCTTCCATGTATATACATTCCTAGGAATATTACCATATTCCCTGAAAAAATTGTTTGAAGATGGAAGAGTGTATGAAAGTCTGTTTCAAGTTAGCTTTGATCAGAATCAACCCTCTGTCTAATTAGGACAATGATTTGCATTGAATAATGGCACATTTTGATACTTTGTGAAGTTGAGATAAAATAACGAGTGGTTTTACCATTTCTGGAAATTACAATTTGAAGATCACACAACACTTTCCAAACCTGAGGCTTAGCAATACCCTCATGTGTTTGCGTTTTGCCTATTTACAGAAACAAAAGAAAAGGCAAAGGAACTGAGAGGATTGCTTGGGTGGCTTCGTATTCAGAATGAGCTTTCAAAAAAGCAACTAAATTAGCTCCCACGTAGACAGACACATTCCTGTTTGCTTTCCCATATTTTATATTGTAATATGTGTTTTTCGAAATACACTTTACGTTTTATGCTGATCTTTTAGAAATATTTTCCAACTTATTTACACTTGAAATAGATATTTGTCATGTGTCATGGAAAAGAGTTTTCTGCAAAGGAGAGCTGCTGTCTTCTTTTTACTTGTATGCCTTCTGTCTCTTTTTGACATTTATCTAAAATGACTCCAGTGCTTCCCTCAGATTTAAGCCTGACGGTACGTGGGGCAGGCAGTGGTCTCGGATTGGTTTGGCTGCATTCCCAGTGGGAAATAGGAAGTGGTGGCAGTTCTGAAACAGCCCATTCTCACTGCAGGCACCCATAACCTCAGCCCGCTGAGAGCAAGGGAGCAGGAAGCTACCTTGAAAAGGATAATTCTTTGTTGAATAGGGTTACTTGTCAACTACTGGTGAGGTTCACTAGACTAGAAAGTCAAAGCATCTGAATCACTTCAGCCTGGAGAGTGCTTGTGGAAGATGTATTTCCAGCAGATACAGTTCTTAATCTTCATTCAGATTGACTAATTTCTTTGTAAATTTTCATTCATTAGTGTTTGAATATCTGCTTTTATAGAAACATTATTAAACATCAAAGTATTGTAGTCTCACCAGAGATTCCATGAAGCTGTCCATTCCTTAAAACTCTCCCTTAAGGATAGTTTTTCTCAGATAAATTTTTTCAAATTGTTCTGATAATCCTTTCTGAACCATTTGTGTGAACATGGGTGAATCTTTTGCCATTATTAAAATCCCCATGGACACGTAGCCCTTTACTTGAACATTCCTTTAAGCTTTGAGGACCTTTTCTCAGATTGCCATCTGAAATTCAAATACATCCGTGCACAACTTAGAAATGATTAGTCATATTATTTGATTGGTATTCTTCTCGTTGCCTGACTGGTATGAATGTTCACAGAAGGCTATATTTAAATGATCTCATCCTGAGATTAAAATGCATTTTCCCTGAACATCTGTGCCTGTAAACTGAATACTCACGAGAAGTGACTATAAATGGGCTGCTCACATGTGCAATTCAAATGTGGCTAAGTCTAGTTCAATTGAAGATTTAAACCAGCATCATTTTTGTTTGTTTTTATTTATTTCTTTTGGCTGTATTTGTTCAGTTTCAGTAGACTACAGCAATAAAAAGTAAACCCAACTGCCTGCTCTGGTCACTCCTGTGTTTCCAGTGCATGGATGTGAAGCCAGTGGGAATGTTCATGACAGCCAGAGAAAGGTGGTGGTAAGATGGTCTTAGAGGCAGAAGGAGCCACTGCTAACAGAAATCAGCTGGAGCAACAGGTGATGATTTCATCCTTAATTTTTTTCACACATGATTGTGGATTACCTGTGACTGTACCTAATTTGTGAAATACATATCTCCTGCAGGATGTGGGTATGTGGTGTGGTAATGTTCTGTACACTCCTGTGCACACAGGTTCTGTTCCAGGGATTGTCTTCCATTGTAGAGGGGAAAATGCTGATTGCTTTCTCTGACAATTTCAGAGGAGTTGCCAGTCTCTTGAAATGCAGAATGACTGACTCTCATTGCTGAAGACTGGTTTCTGTTAGGTATACAAATGGAAACTTGCAGAATTCTTTTCTATGAATGTCAACACCACACAGCTATCCAGGTGAAAACCCCCTTTCCAAAAATATTTCTGCTGCTTAAGCAGATCTCTGGTCTCACTGCATGTACTCTGCAATCTTTAAAGAGGCAATCACCAAATAAAATTGTAATATGTTGATATGGAAAAGGAAAAATTTGGTTCCAAGTTTAGGTACCTTTCTCACTAATAATTTGATAGCTATAGAAATGTGTTAGAGAATTCTCCACAATAATTTTGTAATCTCTTTTCAACATTAAATGCTTCATTTCAGCCATCTGGTCTAATGGCTGGGTCATTAGGGAAGTACAGTCCCAAAACCACAGTGTTAGGAATGGTGTTAACTGCTCCCATGCAGATATCCACCTTGTTCTCTTGCAGGTGCACACATGAGACTTAGTGGTATCACTTTTCATGCTGTGTATTTATTGTATTTTTATTATGCATTCTGCAACCCATATATTCTTCCTGTCTCACACACAATCCTTTTAACATCTGCAGTCTGCTCTGAAAAAGCATAGGAGATTTAGTTTAATCAGTGATATGAGGTCTGATTTTCAGCATAGTTTTTTTTCTGAAAATCTGGGACAAAATAGTGGGCCTTGCATTGAACAGGCACAGCCTGTGGCGCCCTGAATCACTGCTGGGGAAAGTGACAGCACCATTTCAGTTTTCCAGCAAATGAAAAAAAGCAACTTGGAATTGTAAAAATGTCCCACAAGGTTTTACACTTTCAATTGATAAGCAGATTATAGCAATAATAATAGATGCTAAACAATCTTTATTTTCATTTTTTTACTTCAATCTACCCATGAAGTTTTGACCTTTGTTGTCATCTACGGCTTGCTGCTGGGTCAGCTGTTAGTAATACAACCATGGTGGTTTGAAACTGATATTTTTTTCATCTTTTTAAAAGTGCCATTTAAAAGTCTTCTGCAAGATGATGTACCTGGTGTAAAATAGTTGTGTTTAAATTTATAAATCAGATTAATGCAAATTAGGATAATAGTTTTATACTTTCCAACTTCTGTGTAATGTTTTCCATGCCTTGGGAAGCTGATTTTCTTGGCTCAGAGAGTTTCCTAAAGCCCCTCGAATATCCTTTAACTTGCCATCTTTTTGGTGACAGCTTTAATAGTAACATTCAGGACTGGAAGATTAAGTCGTTTATGAAAGTTGTTTGGGGATTTTTTCTCTATACTGTACTCTGTTGATCGAAGCTGCTTTGCAGGGCTGTTTGAGTGCATTGACCAGCTGTGTTTTTCACAGGACTGGGTGTATAAACCATGGTTTCCCCAGCTACAGAGACTCCTCCTCTTGCCAAGGGCGCTGTAGGCAGGTTCCAGGTTTGTCTCCAGTCAGAGGAGCAGCTCAGGGAGATCACTCTTGCACTCTGTTGCAGGGATCACAATCCCTGGAATAGATCACTCTTGCAGTGATAAGACAGTAGGCATAATTCCATTGTAAAAGTCCATGAAGACCAGTGAAATTGTTGCCTTTACTTGTTTGTTGGATAAAACAGGTGGCACCTTCTAGCTCTGTTGGACAGGTACACATTTTAAACACTAGCAAGCTGCAAGAGTTATGGCTGTTTCACAAGGTTGAAAATAACTAAAATGTTTCATCTCTAAAGATGATTTTTGCCTCCTTTTTTTCTGTCATCTGAATTTTTCCTTCATTTTGCATGGGCTCTGTTTTCAGAACCATACCCAGTGTGCCTACTCTGGAAATATTCACCAATATCACAAAAATCTCCAAACAACTAGCTGAAGACTACCATGATAGGTAAAACCAGTCCATGGACTTGAAGATAAAAGTTTTCAGCTTGGT
The DNA here is from genome assembly GCA_013390045.1 of Picathartes gymnocephalus. Classification (NCBI taxonomy): domain Eukaryota; kingdom Metazoa; phylum Chordata; class Aves; order Passeriformes; family Picathartidae; genus Picathartes; species Picathartes gymnocephalus. Next base: position 30,039 of record WEKY01013874.1, on the reverse strand, counting down.
AGCTGTTGCATATGGCAAATATTTCAGATATTTATGTATATTTATTTTCTGTTAGTCTATTAAATACTGTCTAGTAATACCTATACCAGGGATATATTTGATAATGCAAGTTTTAAGCTAGGAAATGTACATACATATTGGCAGTTGTTACAGGATAAGAAAGGGGACATCGATCCTCAAAAATAATAAATATCCTTTATATGGTTAGATACAATAACAATAGTGTAAAAAATAAGCTTTTCCAGCTTTGCATTGGCTTTCTCATTCTTCTCAATTCCCCTTGACACCATCGCTATCTCACTTTAGCCATTAGTGCTTTAACAGTTAAGGGGTGTGTACATGAAGGGTGTTTCAGGTGTGTGATAATCCATATCTGAGTGAATGTCTATAAATGTGGGTGTGTTTATGTGTGGTTTTACACATGTGAAAATACAGTCCTGCTGCTTGCATTGTTCTCCACTTCCAACTCCCAGGCACTGAGATTGAAGCACAGATGCTGTTTTCAGTGAGATAGTACTTGTCTGTTCTTTGAATGTCATGGCAGATGTTTTACCTCGAGGTTAATATCTGACTTGCTTTAAATTCATGTGGGAAATCTGAAAGTTCCATTTCCTATCTCGAAAATCAATAGAAACTTAATCAGAGCTGCTAAAAACAAGTCCCAGTTCTTTTGTAACAGAGAAAGTAAACAAGGTACAAAATTAAAAGTGACAGAATATTTTACATGAAGGACATGAAGTGCACCACCAACTAAGCCTCAGCTCTACAAGCTGAGTGTCTTTCAAGCTGAGGTTTGACTAGAGAAAGCTCCATCTGTTCTTTTCCTATACCAAGGCACTATAGCACATTTAAGATACATTTCAATTTTTAGTAAAATGTAAACAATTTTTTTAGTAGACATTAGTTTTGCATTGAACAGCTTGTATGGTGACCTAAAAGATTTTCTTTGTCAGAAGCTGGGTGTTTAATCCAGACTCCTCACGTGTGGTTGTTATTCACATGCAAAGAAACCAGGTTCCAAAGTGCTTTTTTGGTCCTCCTGCTCCAACAGATTTCGTGCATGGTCTTCATATAGCTGAAAACTCATCTTCCCTTCTAGCCTAGACTGATTATTCTCTCTTACTTCTGTTTTTATGTTGTGCTGAAGGAAACTGTTGCTTCATGTCATTTGTCCTAAACCTGGAAGAGTGTTGGGGGCATATAATTTAATCTGAAAGGCACAGGGAAGTTGAGATGGCTGTGTTCAGTTTTTGTTATCTGCTCAAGTTGGCTGATCATGGGACATCCTGGTCACTGCTGGATTCGGTCTGGAAACAAGGATTACTCTTTCTTCCTGGATTACAGGGGTAAATAATCACAGAGGAAACAGTGTAAACTATCAAAGAAACAATGAGAAAGAAAAAATAAAAAATATATCCATGACCATCTTATTTACAACATTATTTATCCTTGTTTTTAAACCTCCAAAGAGTGCACATCTTTATGGGAGGGTTGGTGAAGGAGAGCCAGACACAGAGAGAGGAGACTCCCCACAGGATACAAGACCATAAAGATTTTACTGGTTTGAGCATATGCTTTAAAGCATTTGTTTGTTTAAAACAAAAAGGGTGACTTAATTTCTTTCAGATAAAAAAAAATCCAGAAATGAAAGACCTTAGCTTTACAAGTGGATTTCATCTTAAATATAGAAACATTGTCATTGCTATCTTTCCTATCTTACTTCCTAAAAGCCTTAGAGATTTTAGTGTGTATGTGAATTAATAGAGTGAGAAAAGCTGTTAGCATTCTTGTCTCATTACTTAATTTGAAAAGTTTTTGCTTTCTGTAAAGTTAAATTTAAGAAAACAGAGCATTAATATGTTAATTAATAAGAAATTCAATAGAGAACTAGAAAGCAAGTAGTTAGACTACTTTTTTTCTTTAGTAACTCTGAAGCTCATTAAATGCTTCTTGGAACACAGGCATAGGAAAGAAGTACAGAGGAATCTTCTTAAGATGAGCTTGTGAAAAAACCTCTTGTCTTAAGAGACATTGGTAATCTCAAATGTATTGAGTCTACTCTTCTTAGAAAATCACATTAATTATACAAGTGATTTTGTTTAGTCCTTTGGGCAAATACTTGAGATAGTTCTCTAGAGGTCCTACAGCTGAGTGAAATATTGACTTTTAGATCAGTGGCTGAACTAAAAAGTGCTTTTAAATAAGTATGTATTTGTCTAAGATTTTTAATTTTCTTCTTAATTTTTTTTTTTTGCATCAAAATAAGATTGCTTGAAAGTGGGCTTGAAATTGCTCATAAGGAGATAATTTTATTGATTTAATAAAACTTATTCTCCTCAGTTTTTAAAATTAAATAGATTTCATCTTGTAAAATTTTCAGAGACGAGCTTTGAAACATTATTAATTTTGAAATAGATTTCCAAATACCCCTCTTTTATTTCCTTCATTCCTAGAAGGGAAGTATCTCTGGATTTTAGCACAGATATGAAAGTCTGAATCAAATTGAGGCTGCTTTTTTCGTGTGCCAAACGCTTGACAAAAAAAAAAAATCAGCATTGTTGAAAGGAGAGCTGTGTTCTTGTCCAGAGTGTCAGGATTTGGTATTTTCTTGCTTTGTCTTTGACTCCTATAAAGACATGAATCAGCTGTAGGGCATAATATGATTTTGGTACCATAACAATGGTGTCATTTTTGTGCAGCTCTTCTCTGGCTTTATCATTTTCTCTGATCCAATCTGGCTGTGCCTGTTCAGGCTTTTCAAAGATCTGTCCTTCCTTCATCCCAGTCTCAGTGTGTAGCAACACCTGGATTCAGGTGTGGTCCCAGAGTGACCCCAGCTGTCTTCATCCTCTCTGACAACCATTTGGGATAACATTTTAATCCCTGCCGGATGCTGAAACCTGGCCATTAACACAGCCATGGGTGGAATTTGGCTTGCTATGCCTGTTTACCACCAATTTCCATGTTGCACGAGCAGAAGGGCCATTCTATTACTAGCTCTGTTGTCCGCAGCATTAGCTGGATAAATCCTGTCTTCTGAAAACACACTTTTGTTACAAAAGTAAGTGCAAGGCCAGCCCTTGACACCAACGGCGGCAGCGGAGGCTTTTAGAGAGGACTGTCGCATTGTTCAGAGCTCTTTTGCGAGCCATTACTGGTACCGTGCGCGATTCCTCGGCGCTTGTGAGTGTGTAGCATTAGCGGGAGGCTGCTGCTAAAAGCTCCTGCGGGTGGCGGCCGCCGCTCGGGGCTCGCTGCGCTCCCCATCGCGTCGGTGCGCACAGAAGCAGAGCGGGCTCCCCGCGGCTCCCCCTCGTCCTTGCCGGTCCTTGCCAGGCGTGCCAGAGGTTCGCACCTTTGCCTGTTCCGCCAAGAGCAGCCTGTCCTCTTCTGAGAGCCTGAAATTACTGGGGTTTGGATGGGAAAAATATATTAGGCGTATTAACGCTGTACGGGCTGCCTCCTCTCTACCCGCTCCGAGCCTGGATGGGGCTCGCTGTATTTATGTAATCCTTCACAGGTATTTATTGGCGCTGGGAAATGTTTAAATGAGATGTTTCAGTGCTGGCCGACAAGGTTTCAATTTATGAAGAGCACAAGAGGATAGGCTGCTCGTCAGCGTTTACCCAAACCTACTACTGAGGTATAAAAGCCTCTCTCTTAGGGGGATGAATAGGGCTGAGGATGTCTGAATCTCGTCTGGCTCACTAGTGGTAGCCGAGAAAAATGGAATGATTTGGGAGACACCTGTCTGCTACTGCATGGCAGCCCCAAATTAGGCTGTGCAAGGAACACCAGAAAAAATAGGTAAAAAGTGGGGATTCTGGGGGAAAAGAAATGTGTCCTTCACCTCCAGTGGGTGGTCAAATACTGGTATCAGGGTCAGTGATTTGAATTATTCTTTCAGCTGTCAGGAGAAAATAGCAGAAAAGAGAGTGTTGTTTCTGAACCATCTTCTGTCATTCCCTGCCACATCCCGCTAACATAACTGCTGTTAGTTTTAAGGAGGAAATAGTAATGTAAAACTATAACCAAAATAATACCCAAATTTATTAAATAGTATTCAGATATATTAAATGGTGGTTCCTTTTTCATTTTGACTTGAATAAAGCCCCTCTTAAATTTCCTGCTTTTTTTTTGCTTTTTTGGTTTTTGTTTGGTTGTTTTGTTTTGTTTGGGGTTTTTTGTTTGTTTTGTTTTTGTTTTGGAACCTTACTCCTCACTGGTTTGAATTCAATTCCTCATTACAAGACTGTATTAGCTTTAATAAGATTTCGAGTTACTTGCCCAGTTTGTGGTCTCACACATCAGTATTGTTTCCTGTTGCTTGTATGCACTGATCCTCTCTGTTGTTCTAATCATCTTTTCTTTGAGGTTTTACCTTTCTCTCTTGTGCAGTACAGTTTCTGTTGCCTTGTTATTTTTCTAATAAAAGCCAAGTTTGTTTAAGATTGAAATTTTCCTGCTGGGGTATAGGTGGTCAGAACTGTGGAGAGCAATTCAGATGTTATGCCATAAATGTTTTGCTTTATCCCTACTGGAGTTCATTTTAGAAGCAAATTTCTTGTCACAAACACCTTGTTCACAATTACTTTGTGTTTAGCCAAGACACCTTTATCTGATATTGCTAACCTCTTTCTTTAATGAAAAATCTACATGGATAGAATATTCTTTAAATGAGTATTTAGGAAATGTCTATTACTGTTGTCAGGTCTGTTACGCTGGAGCAGAGATCTCATTGTCTACCTAAGATCGTCTGTTAGCACATTTTGCATAAAATATCTGTCTTTGTTCGTTTCCTGTTTTGAACATTTGCAATTCTGTCAATTACCATGTCACAGTCAGTCAAACTTCCCTGACTTTCAGCACTAACAATTTTTGTAGTCATGTACAATTCACACAAATGCTCATTACTGAGAGTATAATTAGCCATCTCTATTGTGTGGCACATTATGTGACATACAGAAGATTAACAAACAGTGAATGGTGAATAGGTGGAACAAAACTCAAAAGAAGTACGGCAGGAGAAATGAGTGTTCCTTGGCTCTGACCTGTGCTGAGTACCTGTCTTCAAGGACAGTCAAAAGAGAAATAATTTTGTGCTTTTGAATGAATTATTTCAGGAGGTGAAACAGTTTCAACTTTATGCGAAAAGCTTAAAATTTGATTTATGTCACACTTCCATCCGTCATATTTTGCTATAACCTTACGGATTTCAGCAAAGCTATTTTCAGTTTATTCTACTGTAAATGATACCAGTGTCATGTTCTTAGCTTGAAATACAGAATTTTTATGAACTATCACAAATTAGTCTTTCTGGTCTGGGATAGAACTGTGATGTAACTGGCAAATACAAATGTCTAACAAATCAAAATCTCAAAAAGGAATGGGTTTTGCTGGCAGAGTTTTTGTCTTTTGTTCTCCCAAAGGGGTTATTAGTGTAACATGCAAAACGTTTCCAATTAAACTCAGAAAAAAAGAAAAATGCCAGCTTTTCACAGAAGCTTTCTCCTGAGGACTCAGACAAATTCCAAGATTTACTAAGGTTTAGAAATGTCTCATTTGTATCTGGTGGCTCAATAAATTCACAGCAAAACCACCTGTGAGTGAGCAGAAACCTTGAATCTAAAAAAGCTCTCACAGCAATGTAAAAATACAGGCTGGTGTCAGCCTGGGTACCCCCAGACCTGCACTGCCTTGTGCGTGCTGCTTTCCCTCTCCCTCTGGCTGAACACCAGCAGGGCAAGGAGGAGCAGCATTCCAAACCCGGTGTCTGAGAATGCTGGGAAGGTGGTTGTCATTCCCCATCTGTGGTAAAGGGTTCCAGGGTTTTATTTTGAAGACGGAAGGAGAATGAGAAAAAATTATCTGGTGCAATCTCCCAGTGAGATGGCTTGGACTTGCAGCTTTGCCCGTGTCCAGAGCAAACCAACAGACAGTTTGCCCTTCTTGTTGGCTTCTGTTTTGAGGTGGTGGTTTCATTCAAATCAACATCTTCTGAACAGGATAGGTATTTCGCACAAATTTCATAAAGCCAAGGAATCTGTTCAAACTAAATTCCTGTGAACTAAATCTGATATTTTACACATAAGCACCAGAAATATGCTCCGTGATGTCATCAGTGAAATGTCAGCTGGCAGATGCATTTTCCTCCCCCCTCAGATACTGAAGCAGATCATACATACAGACCACAGTGTGAGGACTACTGGCAACCTTAAATCTCATTTAATTGCCTATAAACTCACTTCCTTTTATAGTATAAAGAAATGGTAAAAATCCTTTCAGCCTTACCTGGTTTACATCAGAAAGCTGTATGGTATTGATGAAATCCTTCCTGTGTGAGCTTTTTCAATAAAAATGTTAAATAGCACTATTAGTTAAAGTTAATATGTTGTACTGGCTGTATTTCAATATTTATTTTTGACAACAAATGAAGAAAACTACCACAAAATAAATGAGAGCTTTTAAAAACACAGCACCCAGACAGATTTTCAGAAGAAAGAAATAGTTAAGAAAATCTGTTTATTTGGACTCAGTTTTGCATGGTGCTGTGTTGTGTTCTGTACAGAAGACATTGTTACTCTGCGACCCAAACCCAATACCTATGATGCTTTCAGGGTGAAATATTTTCATATTTAGCATCTTTTACTCCACCTGTAATTATGTCACAGTAAATATTTATGAATGCATTTCAAAATGTGTGTATACATAGAAAAACACACGTACATAGATGAACACATAAACCAGGGCTTTAAGCTTTAGTCTTTGCACCATGTTGTCATAGTCAAAACAGGAAAAAGCCTAAGAAAAAATTCCTACTAAATTCTCTGGTCAGTTTGTAATGTTGTACTTTACTTTAATTATTTCCCTCTGACATTGAAGACTTCCAGAAATAATAGATAGCCCTAGTTTTCAAAAGAGTGACTTATATAGTGTTCATAAAAAACTGTCTGTAAGCAAATTGGATGGAGAGTGAAGGGAAAATAGAATAAACCACAGCAGCTTGGAGCTCTTTGTATGTGAAAAGTCAGTTCGGGGCGAAGTCCCAAGCAATGCCTGCCTTCAGCACAAGTTGTTGCAATGTGCAGCATTACCAGCCACTCAAAGTGGGTCCACAGTGGGTAGCCATGAGGTCACAGAGATACATGAAGAATAATGTTATGGGATTCCCAATTTTGCAAGAGTTTTTGCCAACAGGCTGAAAAAAACCCCAAAACATTGGTCTGAGCTGCATTAAAATTAGGGTTTTTTGTTTGCTTGATTTAGTTTTTTTAAGTAACCATTTAAATTATATTACTTCTGTCCCCTTTCTTTCCCACTTTCTTTCATATGGGCTTATACTACAAAGTGCAGGGAGCCATGGAAGTTGTAGGCTTCAGCTATGAGCCTTGAGTTCTGCCCGTGGTCACGTACCCTCTGATCTGTGGCTACAAAGGTTCAATCTCCTAGAATTTTTCTTCTTGCTTCTTAATAATATTCATATGCTGAATTCCTTCTTCACAGTCTAAACTCTTTCAGGTGAAAACATTTTTTCCTTGTTATCCAGTACTTAAAATGAGCTTTTGATACTAATTGTTATTACTTGGTGCTGCTCTAGTGTTATAACCTAATGATAACAATAATAGAGCTAATTTGAGAATAGAAGATTGCTCTTTTTTATATCAAGGCACAAAGGACAAAGGTTTTAATGAAAAGCTTTTATTGTCTTGACTTCCTATTTGAACACTGGACATTTGGCCAGCTACTCTGAAGGAAGTTTGATGTATCTTGTTTATAGTAAAGGACAATTTTTTTCCATTCTGAATTGATGCCCCTGTTGTATAGAAATACTGTTCAATATTCCAGGAAATCTAATTAAATAATAACCTTCAATGAAACAAAAAGAAAAGCAAAACCTTCATCTTCTACAATGAAGATTGTGTGGTTGATAGAGGTGCTTTGTTCGTAGATAACAGCACAGAGGTACTTGCTGCTTCCTTGGGTTCTCAAGGGACTATGATGATAAAAATAATAACAAATCAAAATACAGCTGATATTAAAAAGCACAGCAGAAATGAATAGTCTCACAAAAGGTGCATATCAGACTGGTGTACCTCAGCTACAGAGCTAACTCTGACAGGATATGGAGGAGGAAGATCAAAATGAAAGGAAGGTGAGCTCGTTCATGAGGAGGTGTCACAGTGAACACACCTGAAATCAAGCAGCAGATAAAGTTCATTTCTCCCAGATGGCCATGATTCAGAGCAATGTATGTATGGACAGTAAGACCAAAATGCTACAGAAAAGCAATATAACTCTTGGGAATAATTACTTAGTGGTAGTAACACAGGGTTGTATTATTAAAGATTCTTCATTTTCAAAGGTTTAAGCTGAAAGGTGAACCTTTGTTTTCATGACATTCACCCTTCTTTTGAATTCCTGTGGAGCCCATGTTGGCAGTTTAATTGAGTCAGACACTGCTAAACATATTATTCATCAACCCTTTAATGCAGAGCATTCATTTTCCTTATAAGGGGTATTTGTGAAATAATTCTTTAAAATTAAAATATATGGTGAGGGGTTTGCTGCATTGAGATCTAACAGAAAACAAAATCATCTTACAATGCATCTGTGCCAAAATCTAAGAGGCCTTCCCTGGTACACCCAGACATCTGTGCGGAGAGTCCCTGCCTGCCCCAGCTGAGAACATCTGGCAGTGTCCAAGCCCTCTGGTGCTCTCCTGATGGTCTGTTCTTGGGACTGCTGTTCTTGGGGGGACCTTGCCTTGCTGGGAGGAGGGCCTCTTTCTGAAGTTGTATGTATAGAGGAAAAAAATTTAATATTCTTGCCCATGATACGGTTTCTGGGATCTGATCTGAGCAAGGCTGGGACTAGCAAATGGCCCAGTTGTGGAGTTAGGAGGTGTGTGCTCAGGGCTGTGATATGAAACACTGGCTGGAGGGCTGGTACCTCTGCTACTGGGAATGCATTCCTGCTCTGCTGAGCCCAGCTCTGCCTCTCTGCAGAAGAGGAAAACTTCGTAGGAAAATCTGAATGCAATGTTGACATTATCCATGGCTTTGTCCAAGACATTGCTCAGCTTTCTGTAGTGGAAGCACCTTTACCTGATTGCATACTGGATGTACTTGCTCCTAGTAACATCAGTCTTTATTTTACAAGGAGAAGTTGTAACAAATCTGCTACACCTTAGACCTCAATTACAGGGGGTATCTAAAATTTGCAGCAATATGTGTAAGTACTAAGTCTAAATTAGGAGAGATTAATTCCATCCACTACTTCCACTAACAGGTTTAATGGCTTGACTTTGCATAGTAACAAGATTATAGAAATGCCTGAAGGACAATTCTTGTATAAAACCAAATGTCCCCAAGTGATTTCAAGTTGCAAAAAAATGTGCCTTTCATCTTATTATTAATTGCATAATTAATGCATCCTGTGTACTGATAATAATAATGCCATGTAATTAATTTTTAAGAATTAAAACCTTGCCTTTATCCGGTCTCATGGTCCACTTTCATGTTTATAGCTGAGAATATAAATCCTCTTATCTAATTATAACATGACTGGTTTCATTGTTCAAAAAGAACTACTCTTTATTATTTATTATTTTATTATGTTATATTTTACATTATTATATTAATTATATGCTTTTCTATGTTCTTTAAAGAGACCAAAGACACAAAATTTCAAGACTTTTAAAGCTCATCAGTGCAATTTTGTGCTGGTTTGGATAAAGTGCGATATTTCATTTGTTTTCTGTGTCTGTTTTTGTCTTCCATGATTACCCATTCTGTTTACAAAAAGGCTCAATTAGCATTTGAATAGTAAGCCAGAGAGCAGACAGGTTGAGAATTCTTATAGAACTAATTTGGCAGGCCTCTCATCCCCCCCACCTCTCTCTCCTGGCTTTTTCTTTCTCTCTAATCAAGCTGCAGTTATTAAAGCTAGAATAAAAGAACTGATTTTTCCATTACATTGATGCATGCTGAACAGTGCCTTGCTTTGCTTTTTCTTCCAGCTATGCTAATTGGACTCAAAGGAAATATTTAGTTTATAATAGCAAATGAAGAATTCATTAAATTCTAGCAAGGAATAAAGTTAGGCAATGGAACTGGACATTATTTTTTTTAACACATCTCGCTTTCAAGGTACTTACCTCAATACTTACTTACAAATAGCAAAAATATTATTAAATTTTTGAACCTAATTACTTTGGGTAAAGAAAAGTCAGAATCTGGGAAAGGAGGGAGACATTTCTTTACAGTAACACATATCTTGCAAAATCAAAAATCTCAGTGGACATTTGACTTCAAGGCAGTTACACAGCAGCTCCTAAGGAACAAAAATGTACTGCCATGTCTCCAGCTTCTGTCTTACTGCCCCTGGGGTAAATCAGGAGTGACTGCATAGAAATCAAAAGGCTTCCATTGACAAGAAAAGTCTGCAAAGCCTGGAATCGCACAAGAACAATGTTTTACACTAGATTGCCAGAATTTTTGCCTCTGGTCATAGCTGAATGTCTCATAGGAATTGTCTTGCTCACATTCCAGACTCACACACAGTAAATCGGGGGAGGTGATGCAGTGCCTTGTGATTCTGTTGTTGATTTTGTGATTGGAAAATGGAAATAGAGATTCCTTATGTGAGCTATTATTAAAGTCAAGAGTCTCACGCTAGCCAGACCAAAGGCCCTCTCAATTATGAGGAAGGACGGTCTAAAGCAAAGGTTCTTAAGTCATGGTTTTAAGCAAAGTCTTGATTTTGTGCTAGTCTAGTGAAATCTAGAAGAACTGGAGTCCCTGAGGCTGGAAGTAGTGGTCATCTGCATGAAAGGGATTCCTTAGAACCTGATCCAATAAGTGCCTGGGTACCTAAGTAAACTTGCTTAGGCTGCAACTACTTGTAAGTCAACATTAAGTCCAAATTTAGGTTATTTGCTGAACCGAGAGTTTAAAATCGTTTGTGACTTCTAGGAATTGGCAGAAAGAGATTTGTGTCTGGATTTTTTTTTTTTTTCCCCAAATATAGACAAGATAATTTCTAGACAAATGAAAAGCTAAAAGTCTGCATTATCTTATAGTAGCTGTATGTTGCTGTGCCATCACTGCTTCGTTAGACCTAAGTTATAGGGGTGTCAGAGTACTTAGGGTCATTTTCAAGATCTGAAATCTCTGGTTGTTTCTGTGACTAGAGAATTCAGCAGATCATCCTCACTGATCTGGTGATTCATCAGTGCCTTACAGGCTACGTATTTTGAAGCACTTTGATAAACAACGTCTCATGCCTGGATAAACTCCAGTTAACCTGTAATTCTCCCAGGAACTCCTCCCAAGGCTATTTTCATTTTGTGAAAACCTTAGTTTTGCTGACAGAACTTCCCAGTCCTGGCTGCCATCATTGCTGGGCTGTTGGAATACAGTCAGGCAGTTTGTTGCTGGTAGAGGCAGATTTCCTCAAGCAGTGGAAAGCCTGAGTTGTACCAATTTTTTGCAAATTTGTGCTTTTGTGCCTATACAGGAGTGTAGACTAAATCTAAAATCTGCCTGTTCACACTGAAGATGAAAGGTCAAGTTTGACATCAGGCTGGTTTATGTGCAAAGGTGTCTCCCACACAGGGATTACTGTCTTTGTTCCAAGGAATATAAAGATAACTGTTTGAGTAATGAATTGCAAAACTAAATGAACTGTGTGCTACATTGCTTTGGAACCTCTAGTATATGATCACAGTGTGTTCAGGCCCCAGCCTGGTTCTGGTCACATTCAGAAAAAGGTGCTGCAGGTACTTAGCACTCAGAAAATTACATTTGCTTCTATTTGGCATCTAAATTGTAGGTACTCAAATCATGGTCACTGTCTCAGATTTAGTCTCTCATGCAGACACAGCTCTGAGGAGTACAATTTGTCTTGTAATGTGTGAATGCCTCACAGAGGTTGAAGATATGCTGGTATCCCCTTGCTTAGTCAGGAAGGTTTTCTCTAAGTGTTGAGATCTGAGGCAGGCAGGTTTTTAAGTGGCTTGTGGAAGGTCTGTTTGATGGTTTGTGGTGTGGTTCAGAATCAAAGATCTCTGCAGTCTGGAGAATAAGCCTGGTTGTTAGCGTGGCAGTATCAGCACTTGGCAGCCAGAATCCATTAGGTCTGAGCACTCTCAGGTTGGTGCTGTGAGCAGGCTAGGCCAAGGGGAGAAAGGTCCCTACACTTGTGATGTACCTGTGTGTGAGGACACTGCCACTCCCCCGAAGGGCTCTCTATCGTCAGTGCAGTCATCAGGGAGAGCAGCTATCGCAGTAGAATTATTGCTGTGCAGTGATTGAATTATTGCACTTGTGTTTGCAAATTCTCTAACAACCAATGCCTTGAGGGGCTGGCACATGCACCATGATACTGTAATAACAATAGAAGATGTTAGCAGTTTGTAGAGAGCTGGCCTAAACCATTGATATTAAAGAAGCTTAGAACTGAGGCAATTTTGACCCTGCATACTCGTTTGACTTGTTTCTAATCTTTGGTTTGAACTTAGCTGCTTGTGAACTCCATTTCAGCAAACTCTGCTGTTTCAGGCCCCCAGCGGCAGCCTTGCGTTGGTTTAAGAAGTGTGACACTGCAGTGCCAGGGGCTGCATCACAGCCCTGGTGGCATTTGACTCGGCTCGGGCTCGTTTTACAGTCTGGAATTGCTGTAAACTGCTGCACGCTGATGCAACTTCTATGTTTCGCTGCCTAGAAAATAGTGCCTTTTATGGTTTTAATGGAATGGGCTGTCCCTTGCAAGGGATGCGTAATTTCGTCCTTTCCAATTTGAACATTGCTACATTTTAATAGCAATCCAGAAAACAGATCAAAGCTTTAATCGTTGTCTAAATGAAGGATCAGGCAGATGCCAGCAATGATAAGGCAGATCAGAGTGGGAGCATCCGAGCAGCTTGCCGGAATGAGCACAGGAGCGAGCCCCGGGGCCGGGGAAGGGGAGCACAGGAGGGAGCCCCGGGGCCAGGGAAGGGGAGCACAGGAGCGAGCCCCGGGGCCGGGGAAGGGGAGCACAGGAGCGAGCCCCGNTCGCGGCGCCGGGGTCGGGGGAGGGGGAGCACAGGAGCGAGCCCCGGGGCCGGGGAAGGGGAGCACAGGAGCGAGCCCCGGGGCCGGGGAAGGGGAGCACAGGAGCGAGCCCCGGGGCCGGGGAAGGGGAGCACAGGAGGGAGCCCCGGGGCCGGGGAAGGGGAGCACAGGAGGGAGCCCCGGCGCCGGAGGAGGGGAGCACAGGAGGGAGCCCCGCTGCTGCCCGGGACAGTGCCCTGCCTGTCGCTCTGCCCTTCCCTCTGCCGCACCGCTCAGCTCTCCCTTCGCTCCCATTTTCCAGCTCTCTGCACTCCTCCTCGGACCCTTTCTCCCTCTCCCCGTGCCGCTGACTGCTCTCCAGCTTTCCTGCGGTCCCAGAGCTCCCGGCACCTCTCAGCCCCGGCTGCTTGTTCTCAGAGGAAGATGCTGGACAGTGAATTCAATTAATGAGAAAGTCCAGTTGCAAATATTCCAAATCTTTCCCTTTCCTGCCTGCTGAAGTATCTGAGTCACTAAGAGCCAAACAACACCATGAAAATAATGTTAATTTTTAAAAGTGCAGGATTTATGTTTATCTTAAAGCACATACTGGAAAATATTATATTATGTATATTTTGTATGTAGTATATCTTCTGTATAATTACAGTGATCATATATATAAAAATGTACAATACAGGTTGCATATTCCTATGTTGCATTTACAGGTAAAATGAAGGCTTTAAAGAACTGGTCCTACTCCAATTCTAAAATTTTTTACAATTACTTTAATTTAAATCAATCAATTTTTTTTTTTTTATGTTAAAACGCCATTTTCTGACATGACAACATTTTATTTTTGCCCAGTTCAGCAGCAGGCAGCAGAAAACATGGAGGTTTAATACAAACAGATTAATTTAGGATACACAGCTGGTCTGTCACTGCTGAAGGTAACAAGCTGCCTGCGAGCAGCACTGCAGCCTGTGTGAGCTTCAGCACAAGAAATAAAGCAACTCGTTTATGGCTGAAGTGTAGCTGTTTAATAAGACTGCTGGTCTACCCTTTGGGATTGAGGTTGTGCACCCTTTTAAATCAGGGCAGGAAAAGAATAAATCCACCTGCAAAACAGTTTTCAGCCATTGCAGTCCAGGGAGGAGTTAAATCCCATGGGACTGGATTTAAAGAAGTGTTTAGGAACCTACATAATTTCTGCAAGGCTGTGAAACGTCTCTTAGCATCAAGAATAAGCATCTAAATGACCTTGAAAGGCCGGATGGGAGGAGGAGATGTGCCCTTGTGCAAAGGCAGCTGGAAGCCAGCTGTCTGCAATGGCACTTGTGCACTGAAATTTGTCATAGACACCCAAACCTCTTCAGGCTATTTTTGAATAGTTTGGTGGGGTTTTTTTTGGTTTGTTTGTTTTGTTTTGTTTTGTTTTTTTGGGGAGGGTGGGGTTTGGTTGTTTTTGGGTTTTTTTTGCATTACATTGCGGGGAAAGTTGTTTTAAATAGATATATAATTATTCTGATTGCAATTTGCAATCTACTCCATTAAGCAGCTTGAGCGTGCAGACTCTCCATACAGTTACTAGAGAGATGCCACCAGCTGGCCTTCCTGTGCAGTAGGTACAGTGCTCACTTAAGCTGAAGAATTCATTTGTATTGCCTGGAGTCCCTTGTAGGGTAACCGTGATGATAATCAGCACATTCTGTGTTTCTCAAAAAATGCTTGCAAAAATTGACTACCTTGATTTATCATGTGAAAATGATCTCTGATTTTATGTAGCTGTTTCCTAAACAAGGGCCACATTTGCATTGACAAAAACAACAAAACCAAATAAACAAAGTGAAGTCTTCTCAGATGTATTTTTATGAGTTTGTTCAGGACAAAAACAAGAGGTAGAATAATAATATAGCTAGAGACTTTATTAAGAATTCAGACCAAACTCTGGCAGCTGAAAATACTGCATCAAAAATGGAGGTCCATTTTCTCATTTGCAGTCATTTCTTGCTGCTGCGCGCACCCAAAACTGGAAAAAAGACTTGAAAATTCCTCCACTTCAAAAAAGTGAAATTCTTTGCTTTATTTCTGCTCTCTTGAGTGCTAGAAGCAGCTGGAAAACTCATGGCAGTTTGTGCTCATGCAGGAATTTTATGCTGGTTTCCGTTCAATGAAGAACTTCATGAATTGCAATTTTGTTAAAAATCATGGCAGCCAGATTCAAATGCCTCTACTATAAACAGCCTTTCAGGAGGGATGGAAAGCTACTTTCTATCATCAGCTGAAGCCTCTGTTTTTCATATTTAGTCCCATCTAATTATCATCTTGATAACAGTAGTTTCTTAGATCTGTCGTTAATTAACTTGAGCTTTTCAGGGCTGAGTTGGACTGGGAGAGGGAGACTTACATTTTAAATACTCAGTCCAGATTTTTCAATCCTTTCTTTATTCAAATATAGCTGATAGAGAGAAACAACTGCATTTACTTCAGCTCAAACTATGAATGTACAATAAGGAGATGGTAAATTGAGGAAAAACATGGCATTCTTGTCCTTGTTAAGGTATGAGGGAGGAGGAATCCTCTTGTAGCAGTTTTCAAGGCACAGACCAAACTGCAATGTAAGGGGAAGGTGTAGTCAAGTATGTGCTGTAATGAGATCATCAGATGAATTTTGGTGAACAATTCAAAATTGCTTTCAGTGGAAACCAGCTTTTCAAAATATAGGGTCACTTGCTGCAATGAAATACGTGACATTGGTGTTACATCTATGAGGAAATGTGCTAAATTTAATGGTAAAACATGGGTTTGTAAAGTTGTGCACGTGCCTGTGCAAGTGACAGCCTTCACTGTGGCACTGACATCTTTTGCAGTGGTTCATTTGACTGTCACTGATTTAGGTGGAGCTAATTGCAGTCATAACTTTAAACATGTGAAATCTTGACAGTGCTATGAGCTCTGTAATTAAGTCCTAGAGATTGTCTCAAAACTTCCATGAGGGATAGAAAGTACAATCCTTGGCACACAGAACTCCTTTACCAAGAACCAGTAACAGAGGAAAACAAAAAATTCTATTCTTCAAGGAGAAAGTATGCTTTAGTTAAATCTGATTGCAAATAAAAGTTTCATTTCCATCAAGTTTGCTTTAGCCTGGGAGGTTTTCTGATTGCTTGTACGAAAATGTTGATTAATGATCATCATTTACAAATAAATGTTTTTTCCTGCAGTGCCAGTGGGAAAAGTGCTAATATTTATTGCTTTCCAGCAAAAGGTTTTCAGCAGGCCTGTCAGCATAACTAAAAATGCTTTACAGTGTTAAGGAAGATTAAGCTGACAGCAAGCCATTTTCTGTTGTCACATGAACAACCTTACATGAGGTTTATTTATTGAATCTAGTGAAAATTAATTATATATATCAAAGGGGAAAAAAAAGTGTTGATTTAATTTGAAGATTTGTTTACCTTTATTTAAACAGCCTGAAAGCTCTTTTCAAGATTAAGTATTTTAATCAAGTGAATTAATAAATTAAAGTGATTCAGGGTCATTTTCTAAGTCAGAGTTGTTATAACTTCAGAATAAATATTATTAAAGTGTGTAATTAAGTGACAATTAATTATCAATTGCAAAGCTGTTTCACAAATCTTAATATTGTTTGTTAAAGGGAAACACCATGAAATAGTACAGGCAGTTGTCATTATTTTAAAATTCATGTTCTCTTGAAGTTTGTGAAGAGGGAAGGAGTTATTTTCAATTTTAATGCAGGCAGTGTTTCAGCTGCTCCTGCAAAAACTGGCAGATGGTAATTTATTAATATTCAATAGGCTGCAATAGAAAAGATAAAAGCTAGTAAAAGTTTGTTATACCAGCTTCTCTTCCAGCAATAGGTATAAAAAGATGTTGGCATTTCGTCATAAACATATAGGCAGGTTATGTGTTATTGTTCTAAAGAAATTAACACTTCTGCCTTAGAATGAGAAAACAAAATTATTTCTGGCTCTAATTCCTTGTTTTTCTGCTAGAAACTCCCAGCTATACGGGCCTATATTGAATTCCTTTTGGAAATCTCCTACATCAGGACTTCGCATTTCAATATCCTTGAATTATTTGAGACACTCCTACTACTGGAAAAAAATGTGGCACCTAAACTTGCAGTAGTGTACAGGTGCCACAAACAGTAAAATCCAGGTAAAACCAGACAATGTTTTTACTGTCTGAGACATAAATCACGTTCCCTCACTCTGCCCAGATCACTGGACCTGGAATTCTTTCTTTTGGAAGCTGAGGAAATACATCAGGCTTCCCGTCCCCAGCCTATGCTGCGTTTTGATGATTGTGGCACTCCCTTTCCTATGAGGAGAAAAATGGGAATTTTGGATCCCTTGAGGCAGAGCAAGGAACTGCACGAGGATTTCCCTTCCCCTGGGTGGTTTTACACAAAAACAAGAGGAGGGATGCCTGTAGGCATAAGACAGATCCACGCTCAGCTGTAGGAGTTCCTCTCTTCTAAACAGGACTTGCAGTAACACTTTCTGAATACACACTCATGTGGTAGTGACAGCTTCAGAACACAGGCAGAGGTTTACCAGGCATTTTGGAGCAGGCTGTTCCCATTTTTTCCAAGTCTGTCTGTGGGTGACTTCTTGCTCAGTGTTCAGATTGTCCTGAATCTCATTTTGAGGCGCTGAGGAATGATACCAAGCACTTTAAAAAGAGCAGAGGAAGAGGTTTGGGTTTCACTCTGGACGTCAGATACCTAAAAATCTCTATGTGCTTTGATTCTCTCTTAGTAAATTAATATCATGAAAATTTTCTGCATCTGAGGTGTTGTGAGAGCACAGGCAGAGAAAGCTCAGAAGGTGTTCAGGTGCTAACCTAATGGAGGCTGTAGGGGGACTGCAGATTCATGTAATGCTATTATCTACAGTGGTATTTTAACACTGACTAGAATGCTCTATTTTGTGGGTGAGGGGAAAGAACAGGCTAAAGTTCAGAGGTTTCCATTGTAAATACACAGAGTACTTGATTTCAAAATAGTGTGTGCATCAGGAACATGGAGATGTATGAGGAAAGGAATATTTTGTCCTAATTTTATTGGCTGTATTGATAATCAAAAGCTAGAGTGGAGTGTGGAGAAATGTGGAGCAGAGAGACTCCAGATCAAATGAAAGAGAGTGATATGGTGAACACAATCCACTGGGAGAATTTTAGAGAAAGGCCAGTGATATTTTAACATAAGATTTGTTCTTTGGCCTTCAGAACAGGGGTATGACATAGAATTCTGCAGAGGGAAGGACGAACAATCATTTTAGATTCTCCCTTTTGCAATATACCAAGCTCCCCTTTCAATATAGATTCCTGATGGGAACTTCTCTTAGCTACTATTATATAAAGATTTGCAAAGACTAATGAGACAGGAAATTAAAGGATTGAAAAGAAAGCCAGGGCAAGTTACTTACTGAATTCATATTGGAGAGAAGAATAAGAGGCAAGTGGGCAAAGAAGGGGCTTTCCAACTTCTGTAGTGCTATCACAAACTTACTACTCTGCAGAGATAATAATCTCATTTTCCTCTGGGATGTTTTCTGGCATTCAGTTTAGAATAGTTCTGTGATAACAAATTCCACTTCTGTGTATGGTTTTGTTCATGAGAAAAGGACAGAGTCACAGTCTAATTAAAGGAAGCTTGCTGCAATTATGCATCTATATAGGTGAAGCTGTCTTCCAATATGAACATTTTCTGAACAGCATTTTGTGCTCATAGAATGAACTTCCATAAAAGCTTTTAAGAAATTAGTACTCATGTGCATCCTTCAGTGGGGAAGTTTGGTGTCTGATAATGGGAACTGATATTAATATTGGGAGTGTAAATTACTTCATGCATCCCTTCGAAGAGTTGGATGAGAGGAACCACCAGGCATTTGGCCAAGCCTTAATCTCTTTAACTGGTACTGCTATCCATACTAGAAGCTGAGGGCATGTGTTTTGTGGTATGAAATAGTGATTCATTAGTAGCCAGACAAACAACTCATTTAACACAGTCATGCAGCAAGTGTCAGTAGAGTATTATTTTGATATTATAAAGCTTCTGTAAGTTACCACAGCATGTGTAAGTTCAGAAAGAAAAGATCAAGAGAATAGATCAAAATCCAAGTGTTTAAAATTCGGTTTTTTTAATGTGAACTTGGAAATAAAATTATTTTTTTAATTTATTTTTATCCCTTAAAAAGTTGTAAGCATGTATTTTTTTCCCTGAATTTTTATCCAGAGAATTAATTGTGAGTTTTTAACTGTGCTCAAGTCTGCTGAACATCTGTTAATATTCAAACCAGCTAAGATATGTGAGACACTTCAAGAAAAGCAAAAGCAAACCAAACACAGAAAGGCTTTCTTTTTCTCCCATAACATAGGGGATAGTTTATTATGCCTTCTCTGCTCTTTTACATGTCAGCATATCCTCATCAAAATGGGATAAATAAAATGTTACTGTGCCTATAGTGAGAGATGTTTTCATGTCAGAAACCACAGCTGTCATAGCCTCTTCTTAGGCTTACTTTGGTAAGCACACTCTGGGACTCTCCAAGGTGACAGCAAAAGCTCTTTAAATAGAGAATTAAAAAAGGTGTCATTGTGTAGAATATTTCTCTGTCTGAGCACAAATGTGTAATCTTTGTACAATCCCTTGGAAAATAATCCATTTTCTTTCAGAGGGTATGCCCTATAATTTAAAATAATATGCACAAGTTCAAGCAATATTTTACTGTTTCCCTTGCTATGCTAAACTTGGAAGTTTTGGCATAGTTACCTTAAAAGCAAAGATAAGTCACTGACAATTTTAATAGCTTGTCTGGATTCACATGGATGTTCCTCATTTGTATGCACACATGCACATCTCAAACGTAAAATGCCCCTGTGGGAGTAGTGTAGTGTCAGGACATCAGTATGGTTTATTCTGTGTACTATATAGAGTGTGATGTCATAAATAAACAGTTTAAAGGATTTTTAATATTGTTACTGGCAAGCATATAAAAGGCTGGTTACTAAAGGAGAGGGATTCTAGGAAGCCCTAGTTTATTGTGTGGCTTGTTCTTCTGACCTAGAAAGAGAATGAAAGAGATCAACAGTCAGTTCAATGTAAGTGGTTTCCTTCAATTTTTCTGTTTAAAAATAATGAAGTGCTCACTAGGCTTGGACATGTCATGGGGTGATACCTCACTATAATGAATTATAAGTAGTAGTAATTCAGTGTGAGCTGTAATTACTGTGTTCTGCAGTAGGATTAGCACTCATAGTGTGATATAAAATAGATTTATCTATACATACAGCATGTCTGCAAAGTGCTTGCCAAGGTAGGTTTTTAAATGAATGCTGTCCTTGTTCAGCAATACAGGAAGTCACAACTGGTTGAAGCTCTTCTAAGACAGAGAGGTTCCCTTGGCTGAGTATTCTCATGTTTTGGTTTTTTTCTTCTTTAGAAATTCTCACTGTTATGGAGTGGTTTAGACTATTCCCTTCCTTGGAAACTCAGTAATTAAGGAGTTCTGTGTTGGGGACCGACTGTAGCAGTCTCTGAAAGTCTGTGGGTCCTGGTAAAGTTCCAGGCCTCCAGCTGGTTCAGTTCACTGATCTGAGGTGTCTGTGTACAAATAGAACAATTATGCAGTGTAAGATTAATAACCTCAGTTTTATGGGTCCTCTAATGCATCTGACGTGCAGTTTCCTAGAATTCAGGCATGGTTTTTCCTGATGGTGTGATGTACTTTGTATTCTTGATTCCACCATGTTTACCCTCTGTTCCTCAAGGGACATCTCCTTGCTTAGTGCAAGTCCCAGTGGACTTGGAAGCTTCTCTGCGAGTTAGAGTTCCATTTCCACAGCTGCACCTTCCCTGACAGGCTTCATGGGACAACTGCCTACAGAATATTTCTTCTTCTTTCTTTATGTATGCTTTTTAAAAAATATTATTCAAATACTAATGAGGTCCTCAATCTGTGCCAGTTTGCTGAAAGGCTCTATGAGTTTATTCTCATTTCTTCCTCCATTACCCATTACCTGCAAACAAGAAGAAATTGCACTCAATGGTTTCTCTTTAACTACCACTATTCAATTGTAATGAATATACCACCAACCCAAACCACACATTTTTCAAGAACTGGGATCATAGGAAAATCAGAAATATCCTTTTTCTCTTCCTTGCTACTGAATCAAGAGGAAATAGCAAGGTGCATCTAGCAATATGGATTGGGGAAAAAAGTCTACAAAAATCCCTCTGAAATGAAGAAAAAAAGATTGAACATTTATTTATTGTCAAAGGTACTTTAGGAAAGTTTGATGGCCCTTTTACAATTCATATTGTAAAAAATCCCTTGATCAATAATTTACAAACAACTGTTACTGTAGGAGTTCTCATATATGCAGTTTTTAACCTTACACTTCAACAAATTCATCCTGATTTTGTGGCAATGAACTAAAATCAAAGATAAAAGATCAGTCGCGTTTACTGTAGAACTGAAAGTTTCTGTATTAGGAGCACTGGCTGGACTTGACTAGACCACCTCCAGAAGGGGATCTCTTCTGAAATAAGATGAAAAGTCAGACTACTTGCTCTTTCATGTGTCAAAGGGGGGTAAAATTCTAGTGAACTGTGCAGTAACTGTCTATTCCCTACTGTGTACCAAGATTAAAATATCATTTTGACTGTGATCGTTACCAATCTGAAACTTCAATAGTTGTTCCTTAGAACTGAAGATGCATTCATCTCTCATGCCACACAACATCCATCTCTTTTTCTGTGCTACTTTTTAAAAGATCACTTGCGAAACCTGGTGGGAGAAAAGTGTGCATTGGATAAAATTGTATTTTACATGTCTCTAAATAACATTTGCAAGAAATTCAGGTTTGTGAAGGAAGAAAAATTACAGGCTGTTAATGGAGAAGCATTTTTGCAGCATCTATAAATACTTAATGTTACACAGGAAAAGAAAGGAGGAATAGTTAAAGAGATGGAGGTAATCCACAAATTATGCTGTTCAGGTTTAGTAGATTTAATTGAAAATTATAGACGAAAGACAGAGTGTTTTCTTTCTCTAAACACAACAGTACTGGGCTGGATGTCAGTGTACTCAGGTATTCACACTGTTGGGGTGAAAAGGTGGTTGGCCACTGCTGCTTGGTAACATATTGTCAACTTCATACACTGATTAGTTGTGTCAAAATAAGTGTGCAACAAAGGTGCAAAGCAAGAGAAAATAATCCTTTCTTAAAAATGAGATTTCCCAATAATTCCATTTAATATGGAGCATAACCACTGTTTAGTGTATTTGTCTAAATAAGTGAATTTTCTGAGTTGCCTTTTAGCGAGGCATTTACACAATTAAAAATAGGAGAGGAAATAGGGTCATTGTTATGGTATCCAACAAAGGATATCCCACCAATACCTGAGCTGAACTGCTCTGATCAGGGCTACAGGGGTTAATCAGCAGGCATTGTAACCAATGCCATCTTTGATGTTTGCAGTTTCTGTTTAGAGGATAACACCACTCCCTACAAATTGAATATGTCTTTTTTTTAATTCACACTATTTTTTTTTTAAATGTCACTGAAATTATCTCAGAGGAGCAGATCTGACAGGTCAATCACTGCAGATGGTAAGTGCTTTGTTAATTATACAGAAATTTAGAAACAATTGTAGAATGTCTTGCCTCAGGAGGAATTTCTCTCTTGCTCTGAGAGTAGATTTCCTCTACTGAATTAATTTTGTGGTTTTTGTGCAGATAACAATCTCTCTGCTGCTTTGTAGGAATAACTCCTTGTTCCTGTTCAAATAAGCAACTGTAAATAAGCAGTTGATATTGCAAATAAACAATGCTCCTCTTTTTAAATAATGCAACGTGTGTAATTAGGACAGCACAATTACAACTGTATACAGCTCTCAGTGTAACAATTAGTTTTTTTGGTAAAATGTAATTTGTTCCAATGTAAATGTTTTCTCTTAATTCAGAAGATTCCCTCGAGTTGTTACAATAATAAGCCTATTTCTACAAATATATGCAGTTGCACTGTACATTCCAATACACAAATCAAAGAGGACAGCTACATTATAATAAGCTATGGGAATTATAAAGTCAGAGCAAAATGATATCAATCCTATTTTCTGAGGGGAAAATATGACCAAATATCCTCTTTCCATTTCTATATTAATCCCAGGGATGTCAAATGCTTTTTCCAGTTTGATTTGAATTTACTTGAAAAGAATAGAAACATATCCTTGTGTTACAGTGCTACTGTTACCCTGTCCTCCCGGTGATGATATCTGACCTCTTTCTAGCCTTTCTTTCCACTGTTTATTCCTGGAGATAAAGAAGTGCAACTGTTGTCATTTTGCAGAGGAGTAACTGAGTCTCATAGAGCAAGAGAAATCTGCTTTAGATCTCATCCGAAGTTTGTTGGGATCAGGATTTCAAATCCAGCCCTGTTCTCTTCCCGCCAGCATCCCCCGCGTGCCCAAAGTGCCTTTGGAGCTCTCACTCGCAGCACAACCAGAGCTCCATCCAGCTCCCCTCATCCAGTTCCACACCATCCCTCCTCATGCACACCAGTTCACACTCATTTCCATAACATTGCTCTAAAAGTCGAATTTTTGATGTCTCACAGTCTTGCATTTGCCAGTAACTTTCCATGGCTAAAGTTAAATAAAGGATGGAGGTTTTGTGGCAATAAGCACAATATGCTACCAGTGCATAAATAGGCAGTTTTAGGTCAGCTGAATTAGTACTCCTGCAAGTGTCTGGGAGTTATAAGAGACAGAATGAATGTAATTACTCAGTACAGATGGATGGGAGTGCTCAGCATGTTCTATGAAAAGTGAATTGTCTGAACCTGATTTTCGAATTGGCATTTCATCCTCTTTGTACCAAAGTTTGCAAAATTTTGATGGTTTTTCTTGCCAAACTACCCTTTTGTCATTTTGGAGGCTGTAAGTTACTTAATCTAAGCCTAGGCCAGCAGTTTCCCATTGCCAATATTGCAGAGCACTCAGTGAACAACTGATAAAACCCCACACGACAGTAGTAATGTGCAATGATTATAGGGCAAGGGGCTGCGATAAGCATTGTCTGCTCTGGTTAAGTCATTGCTAATGAAACATCACAGCTGATTAAACAGGCAGTGAGAGCAGTTGCCTATAAACAGGCTCCATTTTCTCATTGGATCTTCACCCTCTTTCTTAAAAAGCAAGATTTAAGCAAGACAAACAGAAATGCTCCTTTCATTATAAATCACACTAGAAACCACATTTTATGATTTGTGGCCTGTTCTAGAAAGACTTTGTTTTAATTATATGTATGTCACTACATTTCTTTCCCTGCATTCTAGTAAGATAGAGTATGAAGTAAACACAGGGAAAAAAGTGCAACATTCTCTGTTAGTGCAGTGAAACTGAATTGATATTTACATTGATCCTGTAACCAGACTTGGGCCTCTTCTTGAATAACAGTAATGATGATCAAAGCAGAGAAGATCTTTGAGCTCTGTGCTTTCTAACTGCTCACTAATCACTATAATTCAGCAGAAAATAGGAACACAAGTGCCCCAACAAACAGCACAGACATTTCACTCTGCATAAAAGGGGCTCTCACCAAACAAAGCTGAGGCAAGGTAAAGATTGCTCTATTACACAGTATGTCAAAGTTAAATACAGGTCTAAATCTATTCAAAAATTTAGAACAGTCCCCAACCCAGCAATGAGTAGAGAGGCTGCTTTGTTAAATGAATAACCCTGCCCAGAGCCTTCTGTGGCATCACCACCAGTGACAGCAGTGTCTGCTTCTGCACAGGCCTGTTTCAGCCCTGACACTGCTAACTGTGGTACTGAGGTGCTGTTTGATTTAATTAAATGCCACTCCAAAGAAGACCTTTGTACCTACAGCACGTGTACCTGGAGGAGCTTCTGGTTCTTCCTTCCCAGCAGTTTGGTATTTTTCAGTTTATGCATGGAAATGAAACTGCTTTCAGACACGAAGCTGAACGGTAGCCAGGTGCTTTATAACTGTGTTAGCCTGAAGCTCTCATGAGAAATATTTTTTCCTGGAAAATAAATTATAACACGGCTAAGTGGTGCCTGACAAAGCTAAACAGGAGCCATGCTGCTCTATTGCAAATTCATCTGCAGTCTCTCGGTAGAAAGACAAATAAAAGCACTTCATCAAAATCAGTCAGGGAAGCACAGGAATACTCATCAGAGACCACTAAACTCTAAATACCAATCAATTTCACCAACTTTTTTGTCAAACTTGCAAGTCCCCTCAAGCACTATCATCTAGAGCTGCCAGAAGATGCTGCATGAAATGTTGTGGGAACAGAGCAGGCGAGCAAAGGCTGAAAGCCCCTCTCTGACACTCGTAATTAGTGCATGTGCTCGTGATCAGCACGGGCCAGCACTTACTGCAGTCAGTAGGTGGGGCTTAGCTGACATTAAGGTTTTGAAACCAGGCCTAAGGGCTCAGAAACCTTATGGTCCATTTGAGAATTGGGCTCACCATTTCTTTTTACTGTATTGGCTATTTTTCAGTGACCTGGGCATGTCCCAGTGGCCAGCAGGCATTTTTGTTGCAAACATCATGAGTGCAGACAGCAGCCTTTAGACTGCCCTTGAATTCAAAGTCGATGAAATATATAATACTGAGGGATTTTTGTCGAGGAATTTACACTGAGACTTTTTCCTGCACAAAGAGATCCCAAAATTGTTTTACAGCCTATGGGACTTTAAATGTTATGGCAGTGTTAAGTCCCACTCACGGCTGCCTTTGTCCTCACCATTCTTCTCTGTCAAATGCAAAAGGAGTTCTGAGAGAAGGAATAATTAAAATGTAATCTCCTCACTCATTTCTCTAAGCTGTGGTTATGTCTTCGCTGTTTTAATGTTCACATTTGTCAAGTCAGAAATGTATTTTAAAGTTTTGTTTAAACAGTGTCAGGTCCTGTAAACACAGCATAATGGCCAGGGAACGAAACAGCTTCTCTACTGCACCCCGCACCCACTTTGTGTCTGTCTGTGCCAGATTCAGTCCCTGGTTTGCCTTGAACAGAAAGCAAAATAACTCATCAAATGGGCTATGAGGCAGAGTACAATACAAGTCCATGGTGATTAGGTCTAACTTGACTCTCAATTATTTTTAAAATAATCCAGCCCCTCCTGGGCTGTCTTCCACCTTCACACAATAAGGTACTGTGTTTCCTTTTACTCTCAAGCCTTTTTCTCTGGGTTTCATTCCTTTACCTCCATGTTTTTGCTTTCTTAAACAATCTCTGCCACCTTTTTTCCATCTCATTATTTAGATATTTCTCCATTCTTCATTTCATGGTTTCTTTACATTTCCCATCGAAAAGAAGATCTTTTTTTTTACCTCCCCCCAGCTCCCCTGGTTTCTGGAATTATGGATCAACCCAAGCTCCACATTAGTCTTCTGGGACAAATCTTGGCTTTAGGCTTCTCAGAAGAAATCTGATTTTATTTTTGGATACAGTTTTCTCAGAAAAAACCAAGATCAAATCAACAGAGGTTTCCAGCTATGATCTGCTGAATTCTGAGTCTTCAGTCTCAAGGCTGTGTGTATTGTTCTTTGAATATCATGTAGAGCACATTTTGTAAGACGCTGTGGTTTCTGTGTGTGTCAGCTGAATTGTGAAAAGGTGAGGGAAGCAGGAGAGGAGAAGGTTGTCTTAAGCATTGAAATACTCACCTGCAGTGCTCTGTAGCCCACAATTCCTGTATACACTTTTAAATGTTGGGCATGAGGAGAGATGTATCTTATTTATTTATGTACATGCTTTGGTAAGAAAAGCAATACAAAAGCAGTCCCCACTGCAAAATAAGAGTGCTGTTTTGCTGGACTTACAAAAGGGAAAATGCTTGGATCGATGTTCTACTATTGTAAAATCAACAATACATCACAATCCTGTATTGTTTTCTATAAGAATTCTACATTACAGTTGGCCATAAAAATACAGGAAAAGATGCCTACATTTTCTGTCACTTCTAAATGATAGAAACAATATGTAACCTCATCTTAGAAACAAAGCCTTAGCAGATGCAATAGAAGGTTTGATGATAAGCTCTAATGACTTTAGTCCTTTGAATCCTACTTCAGGTGAGGGTAGTGAGTCACCTGGGGCTGAATTCTCAGCAGTAAAAAAACAGAGGAAAACAAATCAGTAGTCTTCCTGCAGAGCAGTGGTCTAATCACATCTGACACCAATTAGCATCCTTGCTGATGGTCCCTATTAGGACATAGTTGAAGTCTGAATTACATGTCTCAACAGTGCAGTGGTCATTTTGCTGAGCAAAATGGAAATGGGTGTAAAGCCAAGGACAAAAAAAAAAAAACATCTTCAATAACATCAGCTTAAAACCTGTCCTGAAATGGGCCTGTCCTTTTTTCTGTCACCATATTTTCAGCTGAAACAACACCAGTTCAGCTTCCTCCATCGTCAGCAGTGAGTAATATTCAGAGAAGATGTGAAGTGTGAATCCACATAATTCAGAATTGAACTCAGCACCAAATGTGCTTGCCAGGGTTAGTCATTGCAAAAGGAAGAATGCCTTGTAGCTCACTAAACGTTTCCACCTTGCTTTTGCTGGTTGTAGAAGCTACCAGAAGTATCCTTGCAGAAAAGATCTGTGATTTTAAAATCGTGTTTAACTGGCAAAAACATGTATTAAATTCCTATAAATTTCACAAATATTGTGGAAGTCACAGGACTTACAATGAAGTGGGATAAGGGAGAAGAAATTACTCATTATATTTTCACCATCTAAAAATGTTTTGCTGTGTATTTTCAGCTTCCTGAAATTCACGAGAAAAAAACTGCTATGTTAACAAAGATCTACTGGACCTTTTTCAAGTTTAGCTGACTTAGAACCCAAGAATTTCTTGGCCTGTTTTACCTTCTCAGGTCTTAAAACATATCTATGCACTGAAATTGTGTCAAGAGACACATATTGCTTAATTACAGAGAAGCATTTTGACAAAAAATACATTTCCCATGCCTTCTTCAGTTCTTAATTGTTCCTGCCAATTCTCTACTACCATCTGTCATCAGCTCCCATTTTCCTCTTCAGCTGAAATATGAGTGTAATACTGATTCCAAAATATCATAATAGAGTCTGTGTCCCCTTTGTACTGCATTTTCCTGCAGATAACTGCAGAGGGTTGCAAATCTTGTTCAAGATTGCCAGTTGGTTTGTCAGTCTTCAGAGTGAAGAAGAAAAGCTCATCTGCTAGAATGACTTGTGACAACCTCATCTTTGATCACTGGGACAGTTTTCAAATTATATGTGTCCCCTCCAGTTCCAGGGCATTTTCAGATCTCCTGTTTTTCAGTTGGATTTTGAAGCTCAAATAATTTTGTTCTTGGCCCAAGCATCATCAAATGTGGGAGAAGGTCATTCTTCTCTTTGCCTCAATTTTCCCGTAATGAGGGTATTTCCTTCATGGTTTTCAGTCGCTTAATTTTTTTTAAACAGTGAGCCAGAAACAAATGCTGGTGAGTAACAAGCTTAAAATTCAGGATACTTTCTGTAGCAATAGAAATGATGTAGTTCATAAAAGTTCATCTGTCCTTACTAGGAGTGTTTTTCCCCATTTTCTTACTTGACATGAAACCTGTAATTTCTTTGCTATGTGGCTTGACTTGGGAGTAAGTAGGAGCTTCACTTGTACCTTGGCTCTCTGGGGGGGACACATCAGGCACAAGTGCACCTGGATCTCTTGGCCTGTCTCAGCCGATCAGAGATAACTAAATGAAAATGTCAGCTGAAAAGAAATGAGTGGCACATAGAAAACACAGCCCAGGTACATCTGGGACATGGTTGTAAAATGTAGCCAATCAGAAACGACTGAAGTTTGTTCCTGCTTGCTGACTGCAGACAGTCTTCGGGGAAATAAGTCACATCTAGTCCTTCAATTAGTAGGACAAACTGTGCAGATGTCACACGGAACAAATTCAGCCACATTTCAGAAGAGGTCAGTAGAGTAAAAGAAATCGGTATGTCAATGGTTTAGCAGGATTTTCTTCGAGGTGTGCTTACACCAAGGGAGTGAGTTCTCCCTGGAATCACTAAGATGGCTTTTCTAAGGAAAGCTGTCCTCACTGGAGGCTGAATCTCTCCAGCCATTCATGACCTGCACTGTGACTGAAACAGAGCAAAAAGCACAGTTTTAAGCTTTTCCATCCCCAGAATGTCCAAACCCGTGTATGTGGCAATGGGCAGCTCAGACAGTGGCCTTTTGCCATCTCAGGCTTCAGCAGTGAGACTCTCTGGTTCTGGGATCATTTGTGGGTTTGCCTGCTAACCAGCATGCCCACACTGTGCTGGTTATGAGGGCAAATTGTGCTTGTTGCTAAGATAGATTTGAAGTGAAACTGATGCATAGAAATGAAATGATTGATACCTTATTTTTCTGAGCGTAGCAGTGTGAACATTTGCTGCAAATTATATTTGTTACAGACCCAGAATCTTTTGGCAGTGACTCTGAGTTTGGATGGACTGGCTAAACAACTTGTTAAACAAATGGGTTTCAGTCCGCATTTTGCAAATTATTTTGATTATACAGTGTAGTTTGCGTGATTAATGAGTTGCAGAGTTTTATTATTTCTTTTATCTGACTGGATTTATTTTTTCATGGAAATAAGTAACTTATTCCATCAATATTATTAGATTTGAATGTTGTATGTAATATTGTTATCTTGTTTTCTAGACAGAGCTGTAGATTTCTACTTGTAAAGGTACCATGTTGTATTTAATGATTCAGCCAAATTTTTCCTTACAAGTACTGTTGAAAATTTAGTTGCTAATCAATGCTAACTTGGATAAAATGCAAATTTTGGAACAAATATACATGTACATATGTGCTCACACACCCCTTCCTGTCCCTAGATACCAAACGTGATTAGTAAATCAAGCTGCTGACATATCATTTTTATTAAAAAACTGAGTTTCCATATAATGAGTCAG
>WEKY01013872.1:53902-203056 GCA_013390045.1 Picathartes gymnocephalus | reverse complement strand
GAGAGATACTTCAAAAATTTTCTTACCTAATGAAATGTGCAAAGCCTCATTTAGATTGCATTATAATGTTTTCTAATATCCATCTGGTTTGGTTTTGATCTTGCCTCTGGAATATTGATCTTTTCAGAGCTATTTGAGTCATAAGTAATTAAAAAGAAAATTGTAGTCTTGTTTTAACAAAAAATAAGATTGCTTTACTCTCCTGGGTCTACTCTGACAGGATAGATGATGACTCCACCCACCTCAACCCCTCTTATTTATGAAAGGGACATTCAGGTTGAATAAAACTTATGAAACAAAATTTTCTTAATTATCTACATACTCTTTCAATAATCATATGCTATAGAAACCCCATTTCTTTAGAAGCTCTGCTTTGCTGCTGTATACACAAGGCCTAGCTCCTGGATGAACTTGTTTTCGTCTCCTACCTCAGAAGATAATATTAGCAGAGTGAGATGAAGCTCTCACTGCTTTTCATTTTTAATGAGTGATAAAGAGCTGGTTTGTAGGTGCCTTCATCTGTTGTGATGATGAAAGTGATGCTGTGAGTTCCTGGTAGTGCTGGTGTTCTTGATGCATTGCTGGTGTTCTTAATAATGGAGGTATATTTTTCAAAATGATTTCACAAGATTGAAATAATGTAGGTTTTAAATTGATTTTCATTTATAAAAACATACACTTGAGGATCTAAAAAGTTGACTTAATTGTAACCTTTGTGAGGCCTAGACTTTGAGTTAGCCAAAAATGGAAAGAGAAATTGCTTTAAACTGTTAAAAAATTGTTACCTAGGCATTGCTCAAGTTTGCAGGCAAGCAAAATTGCAGTTGTGCATGTACAATTCCAAAATCTAGTTTAGCTAAATAGAAATTTTTGTCTTTCACATTTGGCTATGCTCTGCAGTTATTGTGTTTCACAGTAAGACCTGTGTTATAAATTTTGTAGTGTTGCATTTGCTTCTCTTTTCCATTTTTTCTGGATACAATGCTGTCACTATACTCTTTGTATGGAAGTGGAATCTTAGTATAAAATTTTAGGTATAGTCTCAGGACAGAGTTGGATTTTTCTATTATTGTAAATTCCTGCCAAAATGTTAACATTTACGTGTGTATGCATTTTTAGTAGTTTTTGAGAGAAAAACGCTTCCCAATAATATCTTCCATTTGTCATCTTTTCAACGTGTACTTTATAAGGTCATGTTAATTAAGAACTTGTAGAGTATGTTAACATTTCTCTGGCAAATTTGAGAACAAAACTGTTTACAATGCAAGGGTATCTTAATCTGTATGTGTGGATCAGTATTACTCTTCCAGAACAGTGTAACCATTTTCAGAATTGTGAATATTATAAATATACTCTGGTGTTTTGTGTATGTCTGATGAAACTATGTATCTGATTAGTCAAAATACTCCAAAGTCAGAAACACTCTGTGCTGCATTAGTGGAATTACTTCTGTTATCACTTGTTCTGTGTCCCTGGTAATATGGAAATAGTTTGTGGAGAAGGAGAATGGGTAATTTTTAATCATTCCTTACCATATTTTTGTGCCTACAGCAGAGCTGCCAGTAGCATTTTCAATCAAGGTTTTGAAAAAGCGGGATTTGTTCAAAGGCACACATAGCTGTTCAGCCATGTAATTATTTTCCTCACAAGTTTTGTGGGTTGCTTCCTTTAATGTGGTGTGGCGGGAAGAAGTGATTATTTCAAGTCCTCTAATTCTCCAGCATGTCAGTTTTTCTGAAGTACAGAAGCCTGTAGAGGTTTTGCCTTGCAGTTAATCATTGGAAAGCTGGTGGAATTAAGAGTGCCAGGACCAATTTGCCACATGTATTTAATGGGAATGGCATGACGTGTCAGCTGGAGAGCAGCTTTTGAAGTAGACTGCATTATCCTTCTATTAATTTCTAGTTGTGCCAAACCCCTATCACCTGTGCAAAGACAAGTGGGTTGGTCCTGGCATGCTCATAGGTTAATCTCTGCGGATGATCCACTCTGGGTATCCTGTTTCTGTTTTGGCCAAGAAATTTTGTTCCCTTACTAGAACAGAAAAATGTGAGCTTCAATAACTTCTAGGCACTTCTCCTGCACTAGGCAGCTAAGAGAACTCCTCAGTACAAGACATCTACAGAAGCTAGCATCTCTGTTCTGCTGAGTGTGCCCCAGTTGTATTTACAGGTTTATATCTATTTTTATTATTTGGCACAAAATTACTGATGCACACAGACACCTGTAAAATCAATGACGTGCCTGAATTGCTGGTCACTTTGTGTCTGTAACTGGGAACATTGCTGTACTTCTCTTTATCCCAGCTGAGTGTGATTTCCTCAAGAGAAAAAGCTAAACCAGAAGAAATTTTTTTAGCCTGGATATTTCCCTGAATCTGGACTGGGACATGTTAGTGTAACAAACTAATATAATGGACAAGGCTACAACCTCTGGAGGAAAGCTGTTGCAGGGGAAGAAGCAGCTGTGCATACCAGATTGGTTTTAAGTTGTTAATAGAATAATTCTTGCAAGCACGTCTTGTTCTAGTTTGTGAATCAATCATCAAAGTGGGAGTTGATTCACAGTTGCCAGGAAAATATGCAGCTGTGGGCTTGACATGACAGCGAAGAGTAGAAGATGGATGATCAGAAACACTGGAGTCTTGCCTTGATTTTGCTGAAGATGAGGGAGGCAATGAATAAAATAGGTGCCAGTGAGTAAAGTACATGTTCAGCTGTGCCTGTGTGCCTTAGATTGGTGTTCAGGCTGGAAAGTAGGGGGGTTGAAAGCATGAAATTTGCACATGTTGTATGACTTGGTTTGGCTCTTAGTGCTGTTGGAGGTGACTTCAGAAACTGCTTTGCAAAATGAGTATTGTGTTCTAAGGCTGAGCTTTCCAGCCTGAATTCATTAGTTCACAATTTGTGGAATATATAAAACTTTTAAGTAGACATTTGTTCCCTGTTGTGAGAGTTTAAACCAAATGCTGAGGTTTTTACACTTGAAAAGAACTGCTTAAAGCACTTTTTTTTTCAGGCACAAGCAATCAAGTCTTCAAACAATGAGGGCATAGCTGCGACAGAATGATTTTTTTGTTCATGTAGGCTCTGGTCCCCACTGGAGTTGGTGATGCAGTGCTAGCAGGGTGTTATATTTTGCAGGTGGAGATTTCTTGGAAAGGTGATGGGCTTTCCCAAGTAGACCTGCAGCAAGCAGATGTATCCACTCTCCTTGCTGATCCCCCAGCATGCCTTTCTCAAAGGCCATAGGTTCTATACAATTTGGCATAAAAGAGCTTCCTTTTCCTTTTTCCAAGTTGGTATAATTGTGCCAGGCATCTTATTATTCTTCAGTTAGTTCTGCATAAAGTCTGGGATCTTTTAACTATCATTTTCTCAAACTGTCTGTACCCAGGAAGGTAGATGTACTGGCATTTTGAGTGCTGTAGATCATGTTAGGGTATAATCAGAACTTTTAGCCAGATGGCTTTACATATTTTGAGTCAACTGTGTTTAAATTCATACAGATTTTGATTTCAGCCACTTCATGGAAAAAAGAAAGGTGCATATCTCTGCGATCTTCATGTTTAACTGGTACATTAATGTTGTCATATTGTTAATATTGAAGGGTTTTTTTCTGGATCAAACTACTCTGCTCAGTTCCTGCTGCCAAGCTTACTTTCACAATTGGGAGGAAGTAGACAATTTTCCAGGTTAAAAGCCATTCTTCTAAGTTACAAGTATGTTGTGGAGTTTATGGCAATTATGCTGGTTTTCTTTCTGAGTAAATCTAGTAAAACAGTAATTCTGACTGATTCTGTCATATCTTTGGTTAGAAAGAACAGAATTTAGATTTAGGCACTGTTAATTAGATGATAACAATATAATGTTTTTCAGTTACCACAATCTGTTTTTCATATCTGTGCTTTAAAAATATGTTGATTTTAAGTATGACATATGCATGTGAGAATACACTGGAATTCGGATTGTTAACTTCTCAAAGCAAATTTGTTTGCTCTATACTTTAGAATACTACAGTTGAATCAAAATTTAACACATCCATAAAATTAACATAATCAAAATGTGAGGAAAATGTCTCGAGTAGAACTATTTGTAGTAAAACAAATGAAGGCACACATGCAAGAGCATGCTCCTGGAACTCAAATGTGATGTTTCATGGGTTTTGTAAAAGGCAAGATATTTGCTTCTATATGAGGCTTGTAAAAGTGTCTCTCTACTTAGTTATTTTAATTCAGGAGAATAGCCAAGGGGTAGTTTTATCCTACATATAATTTGGTATAAATGTGGACTGCAGATGAAAGAAGTTTTCTCATCACTTCTGTTGATACTAATCTGATGATTGTGTGGCCTGGATGTTCACTGACTGGACGGACACCAAAAAGTGGAAAAAAGTACAGTTTGTTGGTTCAGCACACTGAAGCAACAGACAGAGCAGCTATGTGATTACCAGATCTGGTGGAAAGAATGGGATGGGACAAAACTGTAATGGTGAAAGGTGGGTTTACTGCTTTTAGCAGCAGCCCAAAGTCACACTGGATTATGTGGAACATGGTGGGGAGAAAAGCTTTCTTACAGAACCTGAATATTAAAATCCCCATAAGGCCACAGGGATTTAAGTGGCTCCATAATTGTGATATACTTTGTGAACTTTGAGTATTCATTTAGCTCAGGTCATAGTAATGTAAAGACCATAAAAAAAGAGCAAAGTTGTCAACATAAGGGGTTGGAGCTCAGGAGCTTTTGACACAAGCTAGAAATCCAGGCTGTTAATTAACACGGCATCTGTAAAAAAAATCTGCTGACCTCATCACCAGCAATGTAACTTTAAGCAATGTCATGGAAGTATGAAAGCATGTGAGGTATTAAAGACTTTACTGTTCTTTCAAGCAGGAATGTTTTTTCATCTGGCTTTTGTGGTGCCTATAGCTCGTTACTGGTCCCTGGTAGAATCAATGTTTGCAATTGTTCTTGTTCACATCGATTTAGTGAGTTAGCTGTAAGAAATTCCCTATAAATCTTTTCCCTAGAGAAAGCTTAGAGGGGGAAAAAATAACATTAAAAATCAGCTTACTTCCTGTAATCTGTTGTTTTTTGTGGTTTTTGGTTTTGTTTTTTTTTTTTTTTGGTGGGGGGAGGTTACACTATACACACACACGTGTATATACCCAGATGTATATGTGCACAAGCAGTTGGTAGTCCCATTCTTAGTTGCAATCTTCTTATTCATGCTCATCCATTTTGGATGAGCTGCCATATCCTGAAATTTATTCAGATTGTTAGGTCAGATATGGAAAATAATTGGTCTAGAGATCTTAAAGTTCAATTTCAGTCTCTGAGGACAGAATTGGTTTTGCTTCTGTCAAGAGATGCTTTTCTGTGATTGCTTTTAGGATAAGGACAATAGTCAATTGCAGCTACTATTATTTTTGTGAAGTTCTGCTTGAGCTCTGTAACCACAATGGTTTTAAGAACCATTTTGGATTTTGTTTTCAGGGTTTAAAGAAGATTTCTACTTGACTCATGAGATAATGCGACCTTTCTTATATCCAAATCTTTGAGATCAGAAGAAAGGAAAATTTCATACTCTTGATGTCAGGTAAATTATGTAACACTATTGAAGGCAGATAGTAAGCAGGCTGCATTGAAATGTTTAAATAAGGATAAGGGATTTGCCTGCATCCAGGGCACCTGTTCAGAAAGATTAATTGAAGCTGTGATATGAATTATAGAAAAGAAGATCTCTTCCTCAAATGAATTGTTCTTATTTGATTGGAAGAAGCAGATTCACGGTAGTGTGAAGTTTTGTTGCAACCTTATCTGCAGTGCTTTCTCTTTATTCAGTTGCAAGTTAAAGCTGCGGTCGTAGCAAAGTCTGAGTAGTGAAAAGTGGTTTCACATGTTACAACAGTCAGTGATCCCATATCTCTCAGAAGAATTGCTTTTAGTCCGTTTAGCTGTATTGCTTCTATATGAAAAGCAGATCTTTATCCAGCTTGATTGTCTTCATTTTAGGAGCTTGGAGTGTTCTTAAAATTTATGTAAAAGGTAGATTCATTAGTACCCCCTCTTAAATGATACTATGAAGCTGCTGCTTATACTTGGTGATCTTTGTGGGTCCCCTCCATCTCAGCATATTCTGTGATCCAGGAAAGACTTAAGTCAGCGTTTACCAGAAAAGCACCATGTGACTTGAGTCCTGGTGGTTCTTGATGTAGCATTTTGACATTTTCTCTGACACCCTGCTACAGGGCGTTTCCCTTGATGGAAATGTAGGTCAGTCTCAGCAGCTTTGGGGTGACTCTAACAGTCTTATTTCAAAACTTGTTTTCACCTGTGATTTCAGTAGAGAGGAGGTTTCTTGTTGGGCATTGCTGTGCCTCAGTTCTATTACATTAACTTTATTGCAGGCTGTAACTTAAGGCATATGAACAGGTAAGCAATGGAATACTGACATTTTATAGCACTGCAGTGATATTCATCAGATATCAGTGATTAAACCTGAAGTTTCATGAGGGGAGTTCAGATTTTCTGATTTTGTTTTCTATCGATCTGGAATTAACTTTTGTAACCTCAAAGGAAAACAAATGTGTGTTTTCAAGTCAAAGGATACTGATGCTTACTTTCCGGAGACTCTCAATATATTTTAAAACTGAAATGTGCGTTGTTTGTACTGCTTCAGTAATATTAAACAAATTTATTACAGATGCTGTGCTGTGTAGTATTTCCTCAATACTTCAGCTCTAACCTGATTTTCAGCAAGACTTGGATTATTCATATGTGTCATTGTCAAATTTAAGTCCTGAGATGCAGTTCATTTATAACTGCAGTTTTTATTTATAACCATTGTTTCTAGTATCCAAGATAAAAGATTGTACTAAATTTGTAAGATGACTAAATGTCTTCCCTTCCTGCCCCAATCTGTTGCTTGTTCAGCTTTCAAAATGCATTGGCACTGTGTTATCGTACTGCACGTACAAGCACCAGTCTGAGCTCCACTGGGATTTCCCAACTGAGCTGCTCGGTGCACAGGAGACACTTTTACTTGTGCGCCATCTCTGTCTTTATCAGAGTACACTGGGCTAGAAAACAAGGATTGCATACATGTTTTACTGCTGTTAATATTTTTGAGCCATTGTAAATTATTGCTCATGACTTGTTCCTTTGAAAGGCTGGTGGAATATGAGAATAAAACTGGAAACAAGTAGAGCAAATCATGGCTCAGGTAGTGTCTGACTCTGTTAATTTTCATGATTAGGTAAGCATCAGTGGCCTTGTTTTGAAAAACCCATTAAAAAAAAAAAATGTTCCAATGTGTAACTTGTTCTCTCATTTCTCCTCTGTGAAGAATAACATGTTGGCACCATCAGAAGGGGTAGAAATCTGCCCTGTAGTACTTCTGAAATTTAGCATTTATTTCTAGTGCAGACTATAATTATGGCCTCATCTTTCTAGAAAATGACCTAAGATTTATTTCATGTTTTGCCTCAGTGAATGAGGTCTTCCTCATTGTGTCTCACTGCATAAGTGTTATGGTAGTGTATTACTGATTTCCTACAAGGCCTCTTCCTTGCTTGTAGCTTTGTTTGGGTGTGATTTTTTTTGGCCTATGTAAAGGTATTTAAGAGCTATCCAAATAGTTAATCCTTGTGTTTCACTTTCAGAAATAATTTAGCATGCCTTTGAAGGGTGTGCAGACAGATCACTACTAACACTGTAAATGTATGCCTTTCAAGATTTGCCAACATTACACATGTAGCACTCAATCTTGGGTTTCAAGAATAATTTCTAAGTAAATTGATCCATGAATGCAATTTTATAATATTGATAAAATACTGAGTGCTATTCTGTAATAAGTTGGCTGCACAGTTGTGGGATTTTTCTAAGGTAATATTTGGAAAGTCTGTGAAAGACCCAACAGTAAACTGAGAGAAGCAGCATAAGGACAGCACAGGTGATGTCTCAAGTATCTGGAGTCTCTGCATGCTTGGCTATGGCTAGAATGGGTAGCTGTTTTTGTCTCTGCATCAGACACTGAGGAGATCAGATAGGTATCAGATGAATTTCACCTTCTGATAAGTTCAATTGAAGCATCTTGTAGGATCACCTGGTAGATTTCTTCTGCTCTTGCAGTAGCAAAGTACCTTTGTTTCCTTATTCCCTCTCTGGTGTGAGAGAAGAGAGGTTTCCGGTTCTATCAGATGTGGAGAAGGATTGAGTGTGTGGGGTTGTGGTGTTGTAGGAAGTGCAAAATGAAAAGTTGTCTTCTTTCCCTGTGAGTTTGTGTTGAAGCAGCAATTAAACTCTGAGATTTAATGGCTTAATTTTATTTGGACATAATTGCCTTACTTGTTGTCTCTTCTGGTTATTTTTGTAATGTCTCCTGTGGACTATTTGTACTCTGGGCTGAAAGAGAATATAGGAAAGCAGTTTTTCAGAGGCTCTTCAGATGCATTTGAAATAGCATCTGGTAGTTTTGAAGTGGTTATATTTAATCCATTAAATAAAATTCTCTGAGTTTTTTTTTCTGAACATCTCCCCGTGTAAAACCTGCCAAGCTTCTGTGAAAGAATCAACTTATACCTATACAAAGAGTCACAATAATGGACAAGAAAAACAAAACTCGTAGTAGCTTTTAGCCTTTCATTTTAAAACCTTTTGTAATGGATTTAAAACTTTGAATTCTGGCTACAGGGTGTAAGACAGCAATGTATATATTTTGCTGTCATTGTTCTTCCTTAGCAGTGTTATAGATATATGCTAGGATCTGTCCACCTTTCTTTGCTTTTAGTCCATTAGACTTGATTTCAAGTAATAAAGTATTCTGACTTGTTCCAGTGCCCTGTGTTCTTGGGGAGATATGGACCTAGGACTAACTGTGTAATTGTAATGAACTGGGCCAAACGATTCTCACAGTACCACAGAATCATGGAATGATGTGGTTTGGGTTGGAAGGGACCTTAAAGATCATCTAGTTCCAACCCCCCTGCTGTGGACAGGGACATTTCCTCCTAGACCAGGCTGCTGACAGTCCCAGCCAGCCTGGCTGTGAACACTTACAGGGTCATTCACAGCCTGGGCAACCAGTTCCAGTGTCTCATCACCCTCACAGTAAAGGATTTATTCCTAATATCTAATCTAAACTGACACTACTTTAGTTTGAAACCATTCTCCCTTGTCGTGTCATTACAGACC
This sequence comes from Picathartes gymnocephalus, assembly GCA_013390045.1. Classification (NCBI taxonomy): domain Eukaryota; kingdom Metazoa; phylum Chordata; class Aves; order Passeriformes; family Picathartidae; genus Picathartes; species Picathartes gymnocephalus. The sequence goes on along the minus strand of WEKY01013872.1, from coordinate 193,862 downwards.
CTTGTAAAAAGTCCCTCTCCAGTTGTTTTATACCCCCTTTGGGTCCTGGAAGGTGCTATAAGGTCTCTCCAGAGGCTTTTCTTCTCCAGGCTGAACAACCCCAACTCTCTCAGCCTGTCTGCTTAGGAGAGGTGCCCTCGAATCATCTTTGTGGCTTTCCTCTGGACTTGCTCCAACAAGTGCATGTTCTTCTTATGTTGAAGACTCCAGACCAGAGTACAGTTCTCAATATTCTGAATATATAATGCAAGATTGCAAAAAGATTAAATTCTGTGAAGAATAAGTGTGAGCATCTCACAGAGGTCAGAGCAGAGTCATGTCTTTATAGTCATGTGTTTGTAAAACAGCTTTAAAAAGCCTACCTGCTAAATTTAATTATTTTTTCTCACATCTGATTTTGATGGGGTATTAAAAATCTTTGATAATTTTAGTTCTATTTCCTATGCAATTTTCCACTTTATTTCTGTTGTGGTTTAACCCCAGCTGGCCACTAAGCCCCATGCACCCGCTTGCTCACTGCCCCCACAGTGGGCTGGGGGAGAGAATCAGAAGTGAGAAAACTCATGGGTTGAGATATTCAGTTTAATCAGGAAAGCAAAAGCCACACACACAGGGAATTCATTGACCACTGCCCATGGGCAGGCAGGTGTTCAGCCATCTCCAGGAAAGCAGTGCTCCATCACCTGTAACAGTGACTTGGGAAGACAAACACCATCACTCTGATCGTATTTTAACAATCTGGCCCATTCTTTTTCTGTGTCTTTAGGTAGTAGGACAGAAGTCTCTGTTTGTATTTAAAATATATGGCTTTTTTGGGGAATTTCCACAATCTAAATAACATATGGAGTCACGTTAGCTGAGAGTTTGCATAGTGAATGCTGTAGATAAGGGAAAGGATGATGCATTCCATGTGGAGCAGACATTCTCAGCTGCTGTTTGGGGTCTTCATTAAATTACTGGAGATGGTATGCCTTCCTAATGTTATGCACTCAATTTTAAAACTGTTTCAGGCATGATCCAACAAAAGGAACATAATGTATTAGTAGCTCATTAAAATTCAAATTGTCCTTAATTCATAGCCTATGTGTCATACTCCTCATGGCTTTATTCTGCTTCTAATGTTGCATAACTTCGTTGAAGCTAATGCTTTATTTAAAATTCTATAGTACTTCTTTCTGGGGTAATTTGTTTTCAAATGAAAGACAAAAAGAATTCTTAATTTAAATGTTTGTTAGTAGAATATAACATGAGGTTTCCTTAGAAGGCTAATGTCTAATCATGGGCATCAAGTGTTCTATTTTATTTTTGTTGCGTTCTGCAGCGATATATTCCTGGGGGGGAAGGAGTTACCAGTGTTTTCAAAATTAAAAGCAGGACGTTTAATTTGTATGTATTCATAGCAATTTGTACAGATATAGCTAAAAGGTATATATAGGAGGGCAGGTAAAAGGAATATTAAAAAACAGGTCTCATACTTTCAATCCTTTCATTTGTCTTGCCTGCATCAATGAATCTTACCAGAATAATTTCATACCAAATGCTTTATTAAGAATAGCATTCAAAAATGCCAAGCCAATTTTGTTATGAAACACCGTTGTGTTATGCCTGGTTATGGTAAACAAGTGTCATGGGTTAAATCCAGCCAGCAACCAAGTGCCAGTGTAGGGTCACTCCTAAACTGTTACCCCAGGAAGGACTGATCTCTGGGAGTGAGAATAGACACGCTTCTTTATGGCAAGGTGGAGATTCACCTACAGCAGGACAGACCAGGAGGAATGCTATGCGGAGGAGGGTCCCTGAAAAATTCCTGTAAGCCTTCCTGTTAGTGCTAAAAAGTTCCCCCTCAAAGACAGATCTCAAATGTTTTGATATATGTATATTTCAGGCAGCATAATGCTGTATAAACATTGTAATCCCTGATCACTTGGCTGATGTTTATACCAGTTCATTGATTTGAGCTCAGTAAAATAAAACCTTCTGTAAAACCATGATAAAAGTCAAGTCTGAAGATGAGAGGTTTCATACTACAGTAGTAGATCCTGTGGCTATCCCAGCATGGTGCTCCTGGTGAATGACACATTGTTACTGCTTTTCGTAGAGAACTGCTAACAGGCTTCTCTAGACTTTTTTACAAATACTCTTCCAAAAAGTAGAGGAGCGATCGGTGGATTTGTGTTACTATTGTAGCTGAAGGTCTATAATCAGAGACTTATTTTCTGGTCTAGGGAGCAGTTCAGCAGAAGAAATAAAACATTTTGGTTTTAAATCAGCAAAGTAGACTGAACAAATGACAAACATAGGGATAAAATTATTTGGCTGATGATTGAATTTTTAATCTGAAATTCATAGTGTTTTCATGAAAAGCTATTTTATTTTTCACGGGATACTGAAGAAGTAGCTTTTTCAGCTGGCATGCTTTGCAAGTTGTTTTTTTTTTTTCCACATGTAAAATAAATCAAGATAACATAGGAATATATGGAAGCTTTCCATAAAGATTTTATAATGTTCCATTCAGTGTGATGAATAATTAAATTTGGCATAGTTGTGTAATAAGAAGGTATAATATTGAAGGCAGATAGTGCCTGATCTGACTGCTTCAATTCTCAGAAATGATTTCACAGAAGCCCTTCCAGTTATTTCTTCATTTGCACCTGGACTTACTGATCCTTTCTGAGATGTCTGTACATGCTGGGCTTTTGTTACCACCTCAGAGCTGAAATGCCAGTTTGCTGTGAGAGCTGCTCTGAGAAGAGCTCTGACTAAATGAGTTATCCAGCAAATAAAATATTGATGTTGGGAGCCTAGTTCTGGCTGGCATTCCTGGTGTCACTGTTTGGCATGGTACTGGATGCTGACACTGTGATCCTGTTGTATTGGCAGGCTGTTCCTTAAGCATTGCTTTTGTATATTTAGGGTAGAGGATGTGCACTCTGTGCTTCTCAAGGCCTTGGACAGTGCTGCTGTTAGGGTGATAGTTATGAATACTTGTTAATGTATTTTTGTAGCATTTAGATCAGGTTACATTACAGTGAACTGACTCAACAATTTGAGATCTAATAAAAGCTTTTTTGTTGGAATGGAGCTCAGTTGAATGTATTTCTTTTTCCACCTCAGTGTTTTCCTTTTGTTTGAGATCTGCATATATCTCTTTAATTTTTATTCTTAAAGGATTAATACCATCAAATCTTACATAAATACCTGTGTCATTTTTAAATGTGCAGGAGGAACAGATCAGTGCAGTTACAACACTTACATTTGTGTGGTTATTTTTTAGAGAAGAATTGGAACTTTTTCAGAATTGTGATCAGTACCTTGTGTACAAGTGTATTGATTTTTCTAGAAGATAATGAAAACAGGATTTGTTTTAAAATAGCATTGCGGAATGTAAAAACTTTGGCTGCCTGTGCGGTTACTTGAAGTGTATGTCATAGTTTACATAAATGCCCTATATATGCTGTTAGGAGAGCAAAACCTATGATTTTCCATGCTAACTTTGGAAAGTGAATATAATTCTCTTTTAATTTGATGAACTTTATAGTGCTTTGAGCATGTATAAAATGTGCACTCTGCTCCTTTGTCAAACTCTGCATACAATTCATACATCAGCGATGTTCGTAGCGACACTCAAGAGAGAAACCTCAGACTTGCAGCTCTAACTGCAGGCTTGGCCTTTACAAATACCTGCTTTAATTTGGTTTGTAGGTGTAAAACGAAGGTGTATCCAGACAACCTTCCCACGACGAGCGTTGTCATTGTGTTTCACAACGAGGCCTGGAGCACGCTGCTGCGGACCGTGCACAGCGTGATAAACCGCTCCCCGCGGCACATGCTGGAAGAGATCGTCCTCGTCGATGACGCCAGTGAAAGAGGTAAAGGGTAGCGCCCGTGCTTTAGCCTACTGCTCTTTATATTTCAGAAACTGAAGCTGACTGGATGTGGGCTTAGCCCTCCTTAGCACAGCACAGCACCTGGGGCAGGGGAAGGCAGAGGGAGCAATGCCCATTTTGAAATACGGATGGATCATTTAGCACTGAAAGTTGGTGTTACTTCGTCTGTCTGGTTACTTTTCTGTTGGCAGCGTGGATTTTGTGCTTGCTAGGGGGTTTATTCTATTACAGTTTTAATGTTTTACATTTAGAATTTTAGCACATTCACATAGCTTGAGGGCATTTAATACTTGAAACACCTGGTGAATAATAGCAAAGGCAACTTGGTTTGTTGCACACATTTAAATTTACTATCACTGCTACCATTAGGCTTGGTGGTCAGAGGGATCAGTTTTGATTATTCACTTCATGGGAAGTTAAAATTCAGTTTCTGTGCTGCAAGAGGTTCCACTTCTTAATAAATAATGAGAACTCCATGCTACAGAATGAAACTTGACATATGTAATAAGCTAGATTTGAAGGTGATTTTTTTTTTTAAATATAGTAATATTATTTAGATTTTCATCTTCATAGTATTTTTAAATTACAGTATATTAGAAATAAAAATAATATGCTATATAATGCTTAACATTTAATTTTGGTTACTAGTTGATATTTGGCTTGTTCTTTGCTTAATATTTCTTGGTGGTATGGGTTATGAAGTACTTTTTTTCCTTGTGTTGGTAAATGGAGGTGAGAGGGTAGTGTAGATTTTTTCATCTAAAACATGTCTATATTTTTATATTGATCCACTTTTTTTTTTCTCTGTTTTTATTTTGGTGGTTTTCTACTATAACCAATGGCTAGTAGGCCACTAGAGAAAGTCTTGACAGTCACCAGTTGCAGGCTGTTGCTTGTATCAGACATGTGTCAGACACAGAAGGTTTTTACAGCTTGCTGACATCTCAGCCTTTTTCTTCTGATTCCTGTGATGCAAAATTCACATTTTGCTGCATGTGGTAATTCCAAACTCAGAGTAAGATGTCTGACTGTTGTCCAAATGACAAGATCTGCCCAAGATCTGTGTGTATGAAGAGAGGCACTGGATTTGCCCTAAGTAGCCTTATGACACAAGGATTACAGTGGCTAACGAAGGTTTTAGGATAGTTAGGAACTATTTACCGTGGTTAACAGGAGCTTTTGTAGCTGAAGAGCATTAGAAGTGGGTTTTTGTTCTACCATTAAGGTGGTGGCAAATATACTGGGTTGCTGCTTGAGGCAAGGTGTGTGCGTATGATGCCTGGTGGGTAGGGGTGGAGCACAGCTGCCCGTGGAGTAGGTGAGGACAGATCCCATCAGACAGCTGGGCTCTCACCCCTCCGCTTTCCTGAGGAGCACACGCACTCGGCTTCTGTTTGCACTTGTCTCTGCTCCTTTCCTCTCTCGGGCACGCTCACTTGCTTTTCCTTTTCCTTTTTTTACCTAACTCTAAGTGCTTCAGCTAGTTCCAGTGCAATTTGAAAGAAAGAACAGAAGCATTAAATACAATTACATTCCGGCAGCAGAGGAGAAATGCCTATGCAAAGTGCCACAGAAGTGTGTTCCAGATTAAATGAGAGGCGTGATCAGCTTTTGCTTTTACAAAAGCACAACATCAAATTTTTGTTTTTAGCACTTGTGGGTAATTTGTAATTATACTCCTTGATTTGTTGTAGTTTTTTAACCTTTATGTAAAAATTCTACATTTTATTTGTCAAAACAGTTCTTGGCAGTAATTCAAATCAGTGCTAATTATTATTTGTGACAGGTCAACTTTCAGTATGACCTAGAAATAAAGAGCAAGCTAATATTAGAATGATGTAGACATCATATTACTTATGTTTTGCCTCTTTAATTCCTGTTTTAGAAAAAAATCAATTTCAATGTAGCAATAAGATGTCCTCACTATGAATCATAGAATTATAGTTCACTTTAAAAAGCATGTGGCTTTCTCTAGATAAATTTTCTGTTTCTGGATTTGGTAATAAAAACAAATTAACTTAATTCCAGGCTGAAAGATGGAGCATTTCATGCTTTTTTTGGTGGTGTTACTGAACCTGTTCCAGTATTTCTTTTTGAAGCCTGTGGTCTTTATTTCAGATCACTTAGGCATCTTTTATTTGTTGCTATTTTCACCAATTACTGAGAGGGGGGGGTTTTGTTCTGTTTTCCAAGAACTTATTATGGTTCTATCAAGCATGCTTTTACATTAAACAAAACAGAAGGGTGTGATGCCTGAAGATGTGAAGGATTTATGTTTGCTACTTAAGCATTCTGTTTGTGTTGAATTAAAACAGTGTACTTTTCCAGAAAAAGACAGTGTTCAGCCTGAGTATTGTATATTGAATTCTAACATCAGAGTCATTTTAATTGGAATAAAGTGAGCATTCAGTCTGCCTGAAGCACACTGTGTACCTGCTAGTGTCATGCTCTTAGAAGAATGAATTTGCATAAGAGCATGCATTTATTTACACCCAAAAGAAAAGCATTGGAGAAAAAAGACATATCTGTACACATTGTTCTCTAGTTACTGATCAGAATTGCAACTTCAGTTTTTAAGTATTGATCTTTGGTAACTAGTTCAAAACAGTTAACAGGAGAAATCAGAATTAGCTGGTACTTCAAACTAGGTCAGCACCCAAGTGTGGTAGGCAGATTGCAACAGGATAGACCACATCCACAGAACTTACCTACAGAGATACAGGTCAAAGCAACATGACTGCAACTAAATCCTGCCAACAATACTTACAAAAATATTCATACTTTTTAAAAAACCATGTTTTCCTGCTTATAAAAATGATAAACTGATCTTTTATTAAAATTTAATAAAAGAAAAGGTTTGAAACTTAATTTTTCATTTATATTCATATCAGTGTGACTCAGTAATAGAATTGGAAGGTATTTTTCAACTAATGCACTTAGTTGACTTGAACTGAATATGTTTGTTCTTTTGTCTTCCTTAGTTCTGCTACTTCCACAAAAGATGCTCAGTCCTAGGTAAAACTGTGCAGACTTTTGACAGAGAAAAGGCTTGAAAAGAATATCCACCACAAAGAGTTATAGTTATACCTATGAAATGACATGAATTATTATTGTTCCAAAGTAATGTGGAGATATTTGGGCTTTTAAAAATATTATCAAACTTCACTCTCTTGGAAGTGTATGAAGCAATGCTGAAAAATTAGTCAGCTCTAATCCTGGGTCACTTACAAGCAGCTGACTCTGTAATGCATAAAACTTCTCATCTCTGTGTTCAATATAGAATTTAGTATAAATATGACCAATAGGTTTGTATAGAAAATCATCTCCACAGCTTTATCCTAGTGTTTCTTGTAGGCTGAAATGTATTACATTCATTGAAAGATTATTCAAATACTTGCTTTTTTCTTTAAGGGAATAAAATAAATCTTACCTTGTAAGGAACTACTGCTAGTTTCTGAAAGCATGACTAATCAAAAAAGCTAGGTTCCTACTACTTGAACAAAGGGAGCAATTTGTAAGGGATGTGTATTGCTCCTAGAGAGAATGTTCTGGAGGGAAAATAGCTGCTAAGATTTGAGCATTTTACCCTAACTACTGGTAGCAGAAGAACTTTGGAAATCTTGATGCCTGAGTTATTTATTATGCTTTTATAGGGATAAGACATCAAACTTTATCTTTTCTGCTTATTTTGCTGAAGCTGCAGTAATATTTTAAGGCCACAGTTACTGAAGGTCTGACAAAATGGTTTTTTTCTGGGAGTAGTCCCTTCTGAAGTTCTGAACAAGGTGATAATTCATAAGAATGTTCTTATGGACATGGTTAAACATGGGAAAAGGTCTGTTCTTAACCTTATTCCCTCCACAGTGAAGACACTGCACACATTTGTGATTCTTTCTTAAAGAAAAAAAATAAGTTGAAAAGTACTTGATAAATTGAAATTTTAAATACTTAACAGAAAAAATGTAGATAGGACTCAAGATTTTTATATGCAATATGTTGAGCATGACATTCTGTAATGTAACTCTGTTTTATGCTAGTTCTTTACTGGCTGCGGTTGTATTATTGTAATCTTTCTCTCTTCCCCCGTCAGAATTTTACCATTTTGCTAATGTAACTACATTCAAGAACCAATGTCCCAGCCCACAGTCATTCATTTAAGTTTAAAGTGGATGGAATTACTTTAAAAGCTAATCAGTACTACACCTGAAATGTGCAGAGAAACGTTGTTTTGTGTGACTTGCTCATCAGATGGTGAGCATGGAGAGAAATGCTGCACAATTCCTCTGTATGTATCATGGAAGCTGTATACATTAAAGCTATAAACGCTCCACGATACTAGTTCTTTTAAATTAGTGGCTTTGGAAAGCTACACTGGAAAGAGATGAGACTATATTTGCTACAGATTTAGTTGTGATCTCTGTACTCAACCCCAAAAGCCTAGCAAAATGTTTAGACATGTACCCTTAGGTTTGTACTAATAAATGTATTGATTTAATATGAAAAATAAGAATTAACTTGCTTTGAGTTTCTCTGGAGACAAATATTTAGATGTATCAAACTCTTATGTACTTTTAGCACAGTTAAGCTTTCAAGACATGCCAGAACTTACTTCTGTGGGTTTTAGTGGCAGTCCAACAATGCACAGAAGATATGAGAAGGCAATTAGTACTCATTCATCTGGAGAAGTGGTAAGGAGTGGGAATCACCTTCAAGTCAGCCCTGCCTCTTGAGGTTTACAAAAGAACCACTAAGAGCTCATGCCAAGCTTCCCCCCCCCACCCCTCCAGTGTCACACTTATTTTTGTACAAGGTACTTACTACCTTATGTGAGATCCTACTACAGGCCATGCACTGTTGTAGTACAACTTTCTACTCCCATGCACTTTGAGGGTACAATCTAATATTCCATAGCTGTGCAATAAGACTATGTTGCCTTCTTTGCACATTTAGAATCTATGAGTTATTGCAGAAGTGTGTTTCTGTGACTATCCACTGCATTCTCCCTCACTTCTTTATTCTTCCTTTGGCATCATTCATCACAGCCCAATAGCCCTTTGCAGTGCAAGTAATTTTGAGTCTCTGGGTGTATGGTAATTGACTTGCATTCTGAATAACTTGTTCATCATAATTCATGCTATGTTGAGACTTGTTGGTGTTACAGATTCTTGTTTATGTATAGCTTATTACCTTTATTTTTAGGTGTTATAATGATAATCTAATAGAAAATATGTTAGCCAGAAAACCCTAGAGAAAGCACAATTGAAAAATCAGTTTGATTGTGTTTTAAACATCTCACAAAGAAATTATCTGTAAGTTGCATTACTGTAGGAGGCAATTCCTTATGTTCAACTAGTCAAACCATTTCTGTATTTCCTTGGTAGAGAAGTATTATGTCCAAGAGCACTTATGCATGTTTTTGAAAATAAATATCTCATCATCTCTACCGCAAAAACTTGCCTATCCCATCTGAGTTTTGTGTAAGCGTTCTATCCTCTCTTCCTTTTGTGTTTTCCATAATGAAGAAATAAAGAGGAGGAAGAACTTTCTGTGCTATGGAGTGAAACACTTGGGAGATGTGGAAAGGAGTATTGTGAAGTGTAGAATAAGCAGTAGAGAAAACTAGCTGAGAAAGCAGAAAAAGGATACACAAGAAAGGAGGAAACGTGTCTTAATTCAAGTCTCTGCATTAAAAAAAAAAAAAAAAGCTGAACTGTGTAACTAACAGTTTTGATTGTTTTGATCATTCTTTACAGACTTCTTGAAAAGACCACTGGAGAGTTATGTGAAAAAATTAAAAGTACCTGTTCATGTCATTCGAATGGAACAGCGTTCTGGATTGATTAGAGCAAGATTAAAGGGGGCTGCTGCTTCTAAAGGCCAGGTCATCACCTTCTTAGATGCTCATTGTGAATGTACTGTAGGCTGGCTTGAACCTCTGCTGGCAAGGATCAAAGCTGACAGGTAATTATCCATTTTTTCACTCATATTGGGGTTTTTTTCAGTTATTAAGAATTTTTCCAAGTATTATGAAATGGCCTACAAGCAAATATCTACTTTTTGAAGGGCTGAATAAATTTTCATTCGCGTAAGGATAAAAGGCCAGTTCAGTTAAACTTTTAAAAGTAAAACTCTGTTTCAAGTGAAGTCTATATTGGGATGCATGGAATAGTGTGTTAAATAGTGGGAGCAATGAATGAGATTGAGGAATTAGGGGAATTTGAAGTCTTCAGTCTGCAGTCTGGCCTATTCCTTCATGAATTTGGGAAGATATTCTTGAGAAAGAAATCGAGCCCTGATCTCACGTAGCACCAACATTGTGAACAAGAACTGTTTTCAGGCTCTCACTGAGATTTCTTTATTACATAATAGTTTTGATTGTGGAAATCTGTGCTGTGTCTTGGTCTTCTGGGATGTATTTCTAAAGTTAGAATAATTACTGGAATCATGCTGATCTCCACTTACATTCGTGATGGAAATTGTATTGGGGATGAAAGTGAAGAATTGTGTTCTTTATAAAATATTCATACATCTGAGCAGTAGCTGTAGTTGGGTACTAGTCTGTTAGTAGACAACATACTAAATAGAAATTAAGTATGGTGTTAAACATGCGTAGTTTTCATTATAGATAAAAATTACACTTAAAATTGATGTTACAAAATATAGTGTTACATGATGAATAAGCTACAAATAATGAACAATCTTTGTTCAACACTGTGCAAAGACAAAAAAAACTTTGTTATCATTAGCTAGGTTTTGTGAGATTACAGTACATACTTTGTTACAATTTGTGCTCATGCCTCGACTTAAAGCCATTTGAATTCAGTTGCAAACAACCTCTGACTCTTTTTAAAGAGCTTCCCATGAGAGGAAGCCTGCTTTTAAGCATGGTTATTGAAGTGTCTTTAAGATGATTTGAATTGGTTTCTGTGAATATATGTATTAATAATGTCAGGACAGTGGACAACGAGCCCACTGTCAACTATGGTGTAGTAGTACTTTGTTAACAATATCATCTCTTAGTCCTGAGGGTATATAAAAATATCCAGAGTTAATGCCCAAGTTTTAATTTCAAAACACTCAAGTTACTTTGACCACTCAACTAGAAACAAGAACCTCTTGTTTTCTATCTAATCACTATGTAGCAATGAAAAAGTTGGGATCATTATTTCCATCTGCAGAGGGATGAATATTTATTACTGGTAATAATGCAAATGTGATTTAAAAAAAGATCTGGCATTGCCAAAATTGTATCAGGATTACAATTAGCAAGACAGAATTTCAGTATGTTTCCTGTTAATAATTTATTGAATATTGTTTTTAAGAGATGGTATTATAAAAATTTCAACGGTATATGTTAAAAACAATATTTAAAAAAAAAACCAACAACATCTTTTTTGACACTTTTGATTACTATATTTTGCTTCTTTCCTTTTCCTAGGAGGACAGTAGTGTGTCCCATCATTGATGTAATCAGTGATGACACCTTTGAATACATGGCAGGTTCTGACATGACTTATGGTGGATTCAACTGGAAGTTGAATTTTCGTTGGTACCCTGTTCCTCAGAGAGAGATGGATCGACGGAAAGGAGACCGAACCCTCCCTGTTAGGTAATGAAAAATTATTAAATTGGTTAAAATGTTTGTCTGATGTTTGCTCATAACCTTTTTATGTTAAACTTGAAAGTAAGTACTTAAGGTTGTTAAGTACGTAGTCAAGCATTGTAGAAGCTTTTTTGTCTGGTTGAAGGAACAACATAAAAGTTTTTCCATGGATCCGTTGTTGGTAACTTTTGATAGCAATAAAGAAATCAATCACTTCATCACGTTGGAAATATTTTTCAATTCTATGTTAATTACTGCAGAATTACTAGTTTTCAGACTGCAGAATTACTAGTTTTCAGATAGCACTTATAATAATGCACAAGTTTTTAACAAAGCTATTTTTTTTTTAAATTGGACCTTATTTTTTATCTTTTCTTCTAACAAAGTAAACTATTCTGTAAAGATGCATTGATTTTTGGTATATGTGAGTGTATATGTATTTGTGTATGTGCATTCATATGCAAATAAGTCTTAAAGGGGAGATGGGAGGTGAATTTATACTTGGATGTCATGTAAGTTTATGAGAAAGTTAATGAGGAAGATAGCTTGTGTGTAATATGTACCTTTTAACAATTGCAAACAAACATTTTCTGTCCTTACTTTTCTGTAAACAGCAATATTTATTTGCAGTAAAGCTCAGGATCTGGCCTTTGCTGGTTTTTGTCTTTAGTTTAAGAAATTAAGAGGTCTTCTTAGGATATGGCTAATTGCATTCCTCCCTTCCCCCTGTTTTCCTTTTAGCAGGGGAAAATACATAAATTTTTAATTAGATTGTCACCTAAATTGTATTCTATGTCTTTCAGAAAAAGCCCAAAACATTTCAGGAAAATAGCTAGTGATATAAAATCATGTATGCTAAATGTGTAAATGATTGAACTACAAAATTATGTCATCAGCCTAACATGTAATTTACTTATTGTACATTTGTTGTCTAAAAAAAGTTGAAGTTTGGGAGATGCTTCTAAAGCTCTGAGAAACTACTAGCAGAGTTTTATTTTTTTTTTCTACCAATAAGGAATCTGTAAGGAAAATCTGGATGTAACCCCGATTGTACAATTTTCTTGTATGAAGCAATAAAAGTGAAAGTAAGCATGTTGCTTAATGGCCTCCCAAAACTGTTTCAAGAGCAGTAGCCAGAAGTATAATTTTCCTGTGTGAAACTGGTTTCTTTTTTATGAGTTACTAGCATTGGAGGCAGAAGTCTTTCTCAGGAATGATAGCAGCTTTCTAGGGACTGCTTCTTTATCCAGACAACAGTTTGAAGTGAGAAAATAAGGAGAACTGCCACTACCTAATTCCATCTCTGGAAAATTTTGAGCTAGCAAGTATACCAATGGTAACAGTGTTTGAAGGGAAGCTTACTGAGAAGCACTATGTTAGGAACTTGAGAAATAAACAGCTATTTTGTCAGTGTAAGTGTGAAATGTATCTAAGTATGTTTTTATAGTGACTGATGTGCTTTTTTTTTCTCCCCCCAGGACACCTACAATGGCAGGAGGTCTTTTTTCAATAGACAGAGATTACTTTCAGGAAATTGGAACGTACGATGCTGGAATGGATATTTGGGGTGGAGAAAACTTAGAAATTTCCTTCAGGGTAGGTAAAACTCTGCAGTGTTTTATTAGTCATTAATTTATTAATCAGGACAGTAAATCTGGAGTTCTGTAAAACACAGATCTGCTGCCTGCACCAGTGTCCTGTTGCAGCTGGCACTTCCCTTCCCTGTTAAGTTCCTCCAGCAGAGATACACAAAGACTGTATCTGTCAGTAAAAAGTGCAGGATGAATAGTTGGTAGAGCTTTGTGATTAAACGATTAAGATGGTTATTCTGAAGATTGAGTGTTTGTCTGTTAAAAGGAATTCAGTTGGAAAAGCTGTTGGGGGAGCACCAATTAAGGGTGACATCATCAGTGCATCATTTAATGGGTCAATGAAATGTGAGCACCTCTGTTACAAACCCTCACTTCTTGCTCTTTACTAACCTCACGATTTCATGTGTTCATTTGGTTGTGGACCTAACCAGTGTTATTGTCATTTTTGTTCCTACCAAAGAGCATCATTTCCTTTCATTTGTCAGCAGAAGGTACATAGGTGGGGATTCTTCTGAAGTACTTCAGCTTTCTGAGTCTGCCATTTTTCAAGGTCCAAGATAAAACTGAAAATATTTTCAGAGACTTGGGAAGTGTATGGGTTCTTTTACATGGATATTCTGTTTTATAATGGACTGTCTTAAACACCTGTTAGTTCCTGTGATTCATGTGATTCATCCTTTTCCTTCCTTTGTGGTCAGCTTGCCCTGTTCTTTAACGTAATCTCTGGCTGATGCGGTATTGCTCAGGGGGCTGCAGTACTTTCATATGCTGCCTTGCTTGGGCTTGTGAGCATCTTTAGCTCTTGAGCAGGAAAAAACATGCAGTTCTCTTCCATGCAGTATGCATTTGTTCTAGACCTCAGCCAGTGTCGTTTCCCTACCTTGAACAGAAGCAAGTGATTAATGTTTTGGAACTTTTTTTGACAACTGGTAACTGTGCAATAATTGTTCTGTCACTTCCAGATCTGGCAGTGTGGTGGCACTTTGGAAATTGTAACTTGTTCACATGTTGGGCATGTGTTCAGAAAAGCAACGCCGTACACTTTCCCAGGAGGTACAGGGCAGATAATCAACAAAAATAACAGGCGGCTCGCAGAAGTCTGGATGGATGAATTCAAAAACTTTTTCTACATTATTTCCCCAGGTGAGCAGGTCTTTGGTTATGAGAAATACTTACTAAGAATTAAAATGCTGCTACTACTGGGAAATAACTTGAGTAATTGTATAAGCATGTTATTGCTTTGAAGTTTGTTAAGACAGAACCCACTTAAGGTGTACAAAAAGTAAGGTCTTAATTGAAAAATAATTTTGTTAGCCAGAGATGTGCCCTGAAGCGTTTTTTGTTTGTTTAACATGAACACGATATATGAATGAGCTTCCTGTGCAATAGAATTGAAACTCAGTGGAACATGAAAGAGCTCAGCTGTAGTGCTGAAAACTAGCCATCTGAACTCATATCGTAACATGCTGAAATTTGGGCTCTGGCTTCTATGTTGTAGGCATTCTGCATAGAACACATCAGAAGTGATTTAAGTGAAACCCAAAAGCAGGAGTGGCAAAAGTTAGTATCTTCTGTCCTGACAGAATTTGTACTTCACTGTCTAGAATATAGGGGCAAGTTGCCAGTATAATTGACTGTGATGATATTCATTATGTTTCTTTATGTGGATGTTAGCAAAATAAGAGGATGCAAAATATGAGAGAGAATTTCCCATGAACTCTGATTTTTCTGCAAAAAAAAAAGAAATCAGGAGAAGAAAGGAAGCCTGGGAAATATTGAAGTATTACTTTCGACTACAGGTTATTTTTATTGTTGTATAAAAAGACAAACTTCAGGTAGCAACAGTCAACCTTTCCAAGTACTTGAGACATTAAGCTTTATGTAATAAGTGGTAGTTTTATATGCCACATCTGCTTGTCCAAAGAAATTTCTTTAAAACTAGTATTTCCTTATGACCTGCTTATTAAACCTGCATTACTATTGACATTTAAAAGCTGCAATGCAATGTAATACAAGTCTGAACAGTGTCAAATTTTAGATTATGGGTTTTACAGATGCTTGTGAGAGCAACTGGCAGTGCAAATTTATGGTGGTTTTGTCTTAATAGAATACTTTACTCAAATGAGACTGTGTAAGACTTTTAATTAAAACAAAAGTCTTGCTACTATTCAAAGTTTTTTAGGTGAAATCAGAAGCTAGCAGCTTATTGTTATTGCCCTGTTTTGTAATTAATACAGCATGATGAATTCAAACATGAACATGTATAAATAGAAAAGTTATATATAAATAGGCACAGTCTTTTTTGTTTAAGATTGCTCTTATGCATCCATGTCAAGCTAGGTTTTAGGATGTACAGTCACAGGAAGACCTAATTATAAAAAATTATCAAATTCTTTTAAAAATGTAAATTACTGATAAGCCATGATAAGGCTCTTACTTTACATATCACCTCTATATTCCTTCCATTTTGTTCGGTAAGCCTAAGCTACAAAAGGAGCTTTGTAGGATTGGGTTTTTTTGATAGGACTTTCCTAGCATTGCAGTACTGTAGAATATGCATGCATTCTCTAAAGACAGTAAAAATTCTGAAATGGTGAAAGTAACTTAAGCAATTATCTGTAACTGCACTGTATATTTTCTTTCCTTTCAAAAGATGTGTGTCTGCATAATTTGTATGCTAGTGGCCTGAGTGATTGTTGGATAGGGATGTGCTCCTGCCAAGCTCCTCTCAGAGCATCTGCACCTGCCGCCTGTCACACGCTCTCGTTTGTGTCCCCATGACCGTATTGACCGTGCACTGAAGTTCCATGCCAGAATTTTCAAGTGTTTCGAGAATAGGATCATATTGTATCTGAATATGTTGGGTTATTCTGAAATTGATTTGTTGCCTGGGGCTGTGAGGAGAATGCCCGGTACTGTGGGTCATTCTTTAGCTCTGATGAAAACCTGTTGTTCAGAGAATGAACACACAAATTTACTCAGTGCCACTCATGTCTCTCACATCCCCAAATCCACGTAAGTTGTGAGAGCCAGTAGATAATAACTAGCAAGGATTACTGTTTTGGGAAGTTCACAAACACCTTATTCGTGTAAATCTGGTATCTCCAATCTTAACTGAGTGTTGCAGACTGTGATTTTACCCATTGACAACAAATAGGGTCAGTACAAGTTTCAGTAAGTCTCTTGTGGGCATTAGCTGTTTAGGAACTCAGTGAATCTCTGCTAGCTTGGCTCACGTACTTTTCCAGATATCCTTCTAACATAAAAATTTAAATGTATAGTTCTTACAGAATCCTGGTGTAGTAATCCTCAGCAGGGCACAGTGTGCAGCCTGTGAAACTGTTTTCTAGTACAAATGTGCACTTTCAGTATGACTGTGACAGTGTCACAAGTTCTTACAATGAGCGAGGTAAGCATTCTTGGGCTGATGCTGGTTTGCAAGCCTTGGGTCCAGATGGATGAGGAAAATAAGCAATTCTCTGTGCACCCAGGATTTCTCTCACTAGTTGATATGGATGCAAAAAATTGGATTTTGAAGGAGATATTATATTGACAAGCATCACTGAGCCTAGCTAGCAAGACACTTGTTTCCTCCTTTATGTTTTCTTTTCTGTTCCCCTAAGATGGTGAATCAGAGGGATTCATCCAGGAAAGCAAATGTAAGATTCTCAGGTAGCTTTCCCACTTCATGTAATCTATGTTGTCCAGGAAAAAAAGTCATGCTGCTTGAATGATAGGAACTCAAGAGACTTTTTAGTATTGATGTAATGTAGTTAAATGGAAAGCTGCGCTCTTGAAAAGTAAGCCTGTAATCCTTTTCTTCTTTTATAAGTTTAGCCCAGTAGAAACTGCTGCTTGTCTGTTTTAAGATTGTGCACATTTTAGAAGCCATCTCTCTGCTTAGGAGGGGTTAGGTACAGATGGAGGTTGGGCAGGAACTTGTTGCAGCTGCTGCTCAGGCAGAATCAAGCCTGTCTCTTTGCAGCCAGCAGCTCTTCTCCCCAACAGTACCATCACTGGCTGCAGGCCTTTCTCATTAGCTGGTAGCTTTTCTCACAGTCATGTTACACCGTGGCCCTGTTTCCAAGGCTATTTTCTCTTTGGCTTTCAGAAAATAAATCCAGAATGTGAATAATCTGTTTCCTGGCTCCAGTCGTTCTTTCTGTGGACTGTGCCACTTCTTTATTTCTAGTGCTGGTCGTTCATCACTTTCTCCAGGCTGAAAGAATAGGACTGTATTGTCCAAGATGAGGAGGCTTCAGGAGATGGTGATGCCCATCTCACATCTTGCTATGAGGGGAGAGCCTTGCTTTCCATGGCAGGTGTGCTGGTATGGCATGTAACAGGGTTCACCTCCCCTCACTTGCTGATCCTTCATCTGCATCAGCTGCTTCTATGATTTGTTGGTTTTGTCAGGATTATTTCATCTGTGGGCTGGCTCCCCAAGGGATAAGATCTGTGGCAGCACAGGAGGTACAACAGGAATCTGAAGGTGAGCAAGGGAAAGCTGCCCCTTCGGCAGTAGCAGCTGCAAAGCATTAGGCTGATGAGATGAAGACATCCCCAAAAGCAGCTCCAATGATCTTCGGGACAGCCTTATTTAGCTTATGTGGAAATTAATGTCATTGTTGACCGAAAGTTTGTCCCAGAAGGTATATTCTGGGATATATATTCTGGAATGTACCCAGAAGGAGTATTGCCCTAAGACTAAGTGGGCAGGTAGAAAGCCTGAAGAGACAGTACGGTGGAATTATCTAAGCAGGAGTCATCTAGACAGAGAGAGGGGTGTGTTATCCTGAAAACTGCATCTGTAGGCCTCATATCTAATCACTGCATGCCCTGGTCTCTAGCCAGGCATGGTAAGTCAAGGTTCAGTATGTACAGACTGGAAATGGAAAACATTATTTATGGTTGATAGGGAGTGCAGAGGAGGGACTGAGTCCACATCTTGCAATGTAGCTGAGCCTGTGTCCAAAGTACATACTGAGTGTTTCCATGTGGTTGTGTGTTCAGCTACTATTCCCTATTAGCATTAATTGGGAATGCAAAGAATGTAGCTATTCAAATTGGTTTTAAATTATTATTGCTTGTAGAGTTTCATAATACTGAATAAAAACAAGTTTTATTTTTATCAGAAGACCAGATTTAGGTGAAACAGTTTTCATACTCTGCTTTTGAAAATGACTGAGAAATTTATAATCATGATGATAACAACATGCTATTTTTTTCAAAGGAGTTTATTATAAATATATTGCTATACATTAAATTTGGGCAAGGAAATCTTCAGCTCTTGAAATTTTGAGGATGGCACAACTGTTGCAACATGGCTGATGGGAAGCTTAAATATAAGGTGCTGAAAAAATTAAAATTAAAGGAGTGTTCTACTGATAGACATCATTAGATATATGTTTTTGTAAAGGTATAAGGAAAAGCCATTATATTTAAAAATCAGAGTGGTCTGGTTCTTCAAGAATAGCGACAGCGCAAGCAAGTGCAGTCTTACATTTGTACAAAAGAACTGGTGCTGGTATGGCTGGATGATTTGAAGTGGATTTTTTTGCATTACCAATATTTATATTTTGTGTATGTCTTTAAGCATGTGTGTTGAAAAAAGCATGTGATTGTCCCACAGCAAACAGCAAGCTGTGTGACAAATAGAATCATCAGGGAGGCCCAAACTTTAAAATGTAATTAGGATTGGGGGCAGTGAGGTTGAGGAAAAATATATTGTTATGGTCAAATAAAGGCAACAGTAGCAAGGTTTCTTGAATACTATTTCTGATTTGTGTGATGTGGATGCCGTGTCCCTGAAAATGTTCAAGGTCAGGTTAGAGATGCCTTTGAGCAGCCTGGGGGAGAGGGAGGTGTCCCTGCCCATGGCAGAGGGATTGGAATGAGGTGATCCTGAAGTCCCCTACAGCCCACACCATTCTGTGATTTTATGATTTTTCCTTTTTTTTTTTTTTTTTAATGGACTAAAGATTTGAAAAAACAACAAGTGGACGTGACTGTCTTTCTCACAATACACGTACCTTTAGAATCTAAAAGTATAGAATCATAATTGTCTCCTCGGAGGAAATTTGATCTGATTTATGCTTTGCAGTTTAGTTTTTGTTTCATTTTTTAGCTGAGCCTTTGAAAAAACGTCCAAAACCCCTAGAAGCTTACAGGTCGCTGTTGTAGATATGAATTTTACTGGGCTGTGGAGGAAATAATGATTTAAGCCTGTGCTTAATTTTTGCTGTGCTTAATTTGCTGCAGTTTTCCTCATTTTCTTCCATTCTTTTTTCCCCCAAAAGAAATTCCCCATAAGTAACTGGCACTGCACTGGATAGAAATACTCAAGCTAGTTTAGAGTAGTATTGATAATGTACCAGAAATCTTGCAAACAGAATAATTCAGCCCTAGGACAGGAGGACACCCCTAAGGCAACTCTACCTGTTCTGCTCTTCAGTCCTTCTGCTAACCTGCTGGCTTTGTCTATGGTTTGGTGCAGACCTGCCTTCAGACAGGATTTTTTAAAAACCTTTCTGAATAAATATGGTTTAATGAAATACATTGTAACAGAAAAAAATCAGCTGGCACTTTTTGTGTGGTGACATTTAAAACTACTTTAAGAAACAGCTTGCTTGTATGCTATTAAGTCTCACTTTACATTTAGTTATTTATGGATGTGACTTTAATTCTTATTGCCATTCAGTGATGTGACAGAGCCTTAACAGTGTTATTTTCAGGAGGTCAGTGTAGCAACCTGAGTAAGTTTTGAGTGTTGTAAGCTTGTGAGAGAGTGGCATGATAACTGTTTCATCCATCTGCTGTTTCTTCATCACTGAAAAATGAAGAATCCAGTACTTAGCTGTGGTTCGAATCTTTCTGTTCTTACATATGCTTTTGAGAATGTTGCTTTTCTTGTAGAGCAAATATTTGCTGCTCTATTTGAAGATAAAGCATCGTTTGGGGGGAGGGGGGGGTGGGTTTGTTTGGTTTTGGTTTTTTTTAATTTTTCTTTTACTTCTTGGTTTTGGGATTTCTTTTGGGACTTGAAAGCCCAGACTGAAGTTTTCTGGGATTCTGTACAAACAAGATTTCCTTTGCTTTCATTCCCCTAGCAGTATAGCTTTCCAATATATTTATTAAAATAAAGTCTTTAATTAAAAAAAAAAAAAGCTTAAAAAACCTAGCTAACATTTTTTTTCTTTCTGGAATATTGAAATTGTGTTTTTCATTGACATTTACAGGCAGTTAGCTGAAGTTTGATCCAATTATCTGTCTCAATTGAGTAGAAAGACACCATCTGCTGGCAAGTCGATTTAATACACGACATGCCAGCTTAGAAATGTCTCAAACTCTTTCCAAGGTCAAGAATTTTAGAGGTAACTCACAGTCCTCCAAGTGGAGAGATTTCTGAAAAGTGTGTGCAGCTGGAGATCTGTAGTGCAGTGGCCAGCTGAGCCGTATTTGTAGTCTGTTAAGGGAATTTAAATTGCCGGGGCTAGTTTTTGTTCTTTTTTTGGTTTGGGTTTTTTGGTAGCGTACTGCATTTGACCTGTATGATATGGAGTGTGGGGTGGGAAATAGAAAAAAGACATGATGCCTGAAAACTAGAAATTATCTTTCTCTTATTAATTAGTATTATTATTATTGGAATATTAATTACAATAGTGCTGAATTCAAGTGAAGCAAAAGTATCTACTGTTCATGCACACCATCCTCAACCCATCTGCAGATGGGACTTCCACAAATTAATTTTCAGAAGGAATTAAAGCAACCATAAAGGAGTAGGAAGATACAGGAAGGAGGAGCACTTTGATAAATGAGGAGCAAAGGCATAAAAAGGCAAGCAAACTACCACAAAAAAATGATAAGAGTCATAATGGTGAACATACTTCCTGCAAACGCTGTGGTTATATTGAACAAATGCTGAATTATTTAAGGTTTAGTGCTCTGTATGAAGGCTGCTTTCTTTGTGTAGTTAGATGATGAAGAGTCCAGCAGGTGGTACCTGGCTTACAGAAATAAATTAAATTGGAATTCTGCTTTCTCCGTGGAAGGAGACTGCTGTGTTATGCTGCATAGATACACACTCCAGTTACCACTGGGGATAGAATGGCATTAGTGAGTAAAAAGGTTTCAGCCTTTCTCCTCTGCTAACTTAGTAAGCAACTACATTCAAATAGTTCCACAAACCACAGGTAAGAAATTGTCATACACAGCCCAGATGTAGCAATTCTATCTGTTGTGGAAAAACAAGTCATAGACATGGTCATAGACCTTGATAGACATGTTCTCTCTGAGTATAAACAGCATAATGCTATATTAAGCAAAAACTCCTTTGTCTAGAGGTGAATTTTAAAGAGAAAGCCTTTCATGGAAGTAGTAAATTATACTGATGGGTTTTCTTATGAAGTGGAATTAAATGGTATTTATTGGCAGCCATTGAATACAACTTCCTTTTTTTTTTTTTTTTCTCCAGGAGTTACTAAAGTTGATTATGGGGACATATCATCGCGACTTGGGCTAAGGCGCAAGCTCCAGTGCAAGCCTTTCTCCTGGTACCTGGAGAATGTTTATCCTGATTCCCAAATTCCACGCCATTACTTTTCTCTGGGAGAGGTAAGATTTTATCTTTCATGTTTGTCTTCACTATGTAAAGTACATTGTGCAGTAAGTTTGTATTTTGAACTGAGTAGTGCAAGCAAGTTGTCTCCAGCACAGTTCAAGTATCTTGCACCTGTGTTTCTGTCACATGTAAAATGACAAATCTGGCTTCTCAGTGGGGCAGAGAACTGAACTTTGGTATACCATACTGTAATCTGAATGCTTTCTTTTTCTACTACAGTACAAAATGTCATATAAATGGCTTTAGAAATATTCCTTCAGAAATGTGGTTTCTGATAACTTTCTGTATAACACTCTCTATGTAGAGTATGAGTAAAGTTTTGCTTGAAAGCTATACTAGGTCAAGCTAGGTCTTTGCCTAAAAGCTGTTCTGAACTTTACTCCCACAACCATCACCAGTGACCAGCAAACTCTGGTGACCCCTAAGCCTTGCTGGCATTTCTGTTTTTGCTGTAACATTTTTAAGTGACTGTAGAAATAGTACAGATGATGCTGTCCAAAATAAGTAGGTGCCCTGTCCTCTACAAGTCATGTTGAACTAAATATGAAGTTTACTGTAGAGTGATTTTTTACTGTTTGGTTTTAAAAGAAACATTTTTAGCAAAATAGAGCAGGCATTCATGCTTCTGCATGACTATCAAGAGACTTGATATTCCTGCCTTCTTACTATATAGTGATACAGGGAATAATACTTTTGAAGGTTTTGTGCTTGAGACTCAATCATGTCATTCTATTGTAGCTGAGTCTTTGAGGAAAAAGGGCCCCCAAGGTGGAAGGATCCCCCAAGGAAAGCAAAGAAACAGTCATGGTTCTGTAACCTGGTATCTTCAACATTTGCTTGGGAGTTTGAATCTTGGGCAGTGACCCAGATTATTGCTAATATGGGTCATTTATTTCACATAACCTCTGGTGTATGGAGAGAACTAGTGCCACTGGTGGTTTGATATGGACGTGGTTCTCTTCTGAAAATATCAGCTTTTGATGATGTGCTCTTTTTCCCTCCTAGATAAGAAATGTGGAGACAAATCAATGTCTGGATAACATGGCAAGAAAAGAAAATGAGAAAGTTGGAATCTTTAACTGCCATGGAATGGGTGGCAATCAGGTGACAATTTTTAAAAAGGAATTTTCGTAATGTACTGAATTATTTGAGACACTACTGCTCATTGGGACAATTCTTGAATGTTTTCAGTAGTTATCTTCAAAATATACTTAGCAAACCCTCATTAAAGAAAATGCCTGTAAGAGGAAATGCATGAGGAGATTGAGGGGTGGTTTGTGCTTGTATGTTTCTCAGGCCTGATTGCAATAGATTTATATCAATTTTAAAGTCAAAAACAAAATCATGGGAGGAAAATACTGCTATGAGCTAGACTTCTCCTGTAGGTTCTTTGGAAATGCATTCTGGTTAGAACTTCTGATTGGCATTGTTCCTTAAAAAAAACCCAAAAACCAAAACCAAACATGCCTGTGCCTGAAATACTATTTTTAATATATCTTTTTCTGGGTGTCAGTTGTGGGATTTAATTTTCATCTGGTTTTGTTCCACTTTCTTAATGATTCCTGATGAATTGTTTTCACATAAACAGAGATTACCTGTGTTATTTCACAGCAAGCAATCTTCAATTCAAAACAAGTCTGTTTTGACTGAACAGCTTGTGATGGTGTTTATATTTGTTAAAAATAATAAAAAAACCCCTAAAAAATCTGCCTGTGCCTCCCTATTATGAAGGGAACAGAAAACAAAAGAAAAAATTAGTGGGAATCAATGAAGTACTGCACAAATGTTCCCCTTTCCCCTCACTCCAGGAATCTTTTGGTTGAAGCAGTTCTTTTTCAGCTCTTCTCATTCTTTTTCTGTCTAGGTTTTCTCATATACTGCCAACAAAGAAATTCGAACAGATGATTTGTGTTTAGATGTATCCAAACTTAACGGCCCAGTAACAATGCTCAAGTGCCACCATCTAAAAGGAAATCAGCTTTGGGAATATGATCCAGTGGTAAGTCTTCTAATTACTTTTGACTGTAAAATGAGAAAACTTGGGCTTTTACATGAGCCTGCAGAGCAACATATTCCAGCATGGGACCATTACTGGACAGACAAAACAGGAAGCAAAGTCAGGATTATGTTCCCTCTGTTATTAATTCACTATGTAGTCACACAGTGGACATCTGTGTTGGTTTAATTACCTGGTGAGTTTTGGGGGAGCTTTTGGAAGAACGTTTTGAATGTGCTTTTGGACCCTCTGGAAAAATATAGCCTGCCAGTGTAGTGTTGTGTTCGATCAAAAATGGAGAATATTCCAGGTATCTATTGAACCTGTAAAAGATGAGAGTAATGATGTGGTGACAAATTTAGCACTTGGTGTCTTGTCTTGCACAAAGTTAAAAGGAAAGACTTGTCTAATTAAAAAATGAGTATTGCAAACTTATAAAGATGATTTTACATTTCTAACCATGGTATGTGTAAGGCATAGATACTTAAAATATCTTTATTTAAATCATGCTCTTTCTTGTACATAATGTTCAAATTTAATTTGAAGTTCATATGTTGAACTGCCAGATCTATAAATCATTGTCCATTGATCAAGTCATCATTAATTTGATGTGCAAGCTCTAGAAATTATTTTGTGATTGAGTAATGCAGTCAAGAACTCTGACTTCATGGATAGTTAAAAAAAGTAGTTCTCAAGCTTGTTAATTTAAAGTCAGTTATTACAAAAGATGGTCGTGAGACAATTTGTGGGTATTGCCAGTATTTGAAATGACTGTTTTGTAAAAAGAACTTCCAGATATTTAGCTGCTAAAAAGTCATTTCACTATTAAAAAGCAAGGTGGGGGTTATTTCTCACTAAATATACTTGCTATGGACTTCAGTAGGTGAGGTGTTAGCAAAGCCTGCAGCCTTTTAGACCAAGAGTATATGTATGAATGATGATTTTGTGATTAGGATGGCTGTTAACGTGGAAGACAATGGATCTCTGCTAGGATTTCTGCACGTTACTGGCAACTGTTGATGGGACACTGAAGAAAGCTGAAGGCTTGCAGGATTAAATTAGTCTTGGGAACCATTCATTCTTGGTTTTTATGTAGTCAGTTTACCTGACTTAAGCAAATAATATGACTAATATTACCACCTACAGTGATTTACCAAAGGGCAAGCGCTTTTCATTAGGTTTCTACCTTATCAGTAATAAGAAAAATGCATCTTTAAACACCTAATCACAATAGTCTGTCTTGCGGTGATTGCCACAGACTTCCCCTGTGTTGATCCTCAGCCATAAATTTGGTTATATGTGTTTTTTCTCTTTATTCTGTCAGTAGAAAGTCTAGGCATAATCTTCAGAACATTACTGAAAGTTGGCTAATAAAGCACAAAAGAGAGTTATAAGGTACTTAAAAAGAGCTCCTGCCCACACAGCTGAGTGATGTTTTTTTTTCCTGTAGTTCTTTTTCTTTCTGCCTCTGTTTGACTCCCTCCTTCATTTTTCAGCACCTCTCTAAGTACAAGAGATTGATGTGCTCAGGTTTTTGAATTTGATTTTTTTTTATTACTCTTTGCTGCTTGTGCAGATAAGGCCACGACTTTTCAATCATTCCAGTGTCCTGGCTGCGCTGCTGGATGAGAGAAGAAATACTGATAGTAATGCCTGTGGCAAGTTGGTGCACGGAGGAGTGCACAGTGGCAGGAAATGCAGCTTCTGAGGATCTGTTCTTCATGAGGGTAGTGCTGAGGTGTAGATGGAGTGGTTTACTGAAGATTGCATAACTGAGATTAATAGGTGTTGGAAAAGATATATACTTATGTGAAATTGCACATACGTTTTATAAAAGAACATACTTTTAGAAAAGAGCCAAAAAAGTGCTAAAAGAACATAGTGTAAAATCAGTATTGTATCCCCAGCTGAGGAAAAAAAAAAAGTACTTTTGAAAACATATTCAACGTGTTCATTCTGATCTGATAAAAGCTACTATTGTAACTAAAAATTGAAGTTGTATATCATACCAACCTGTAATTTCTAACTCTTCAAAGATCCCTAGCTGTGAAGTCCTATTTAAAGAATGGTGGATGTTGCTTGATAAAGAACATCATTTACAGGTTCAGACTCCTTTGTTTTTCATAAAGCACTGCTTTTAGTATCTACAACGTCAAATAGCATATTTAAGTGTTTTTTAGGATTGGGATCTGCAGTCAGTAACCACAGGGTCTTGTCTTGTTCCTACTTACCTATGGAAAAGTTTTGATGCAAACTAGAAATTTTTTGGTTACCTTCTGCCCGATGATTTTTATAAAGCTAATTTCTTTTTATTTTGTCTTCAAGAAATTAACCCTGTTACATGTGAACAGTAACCAGTGCCTGGACAAAGCCACTGAAGACGACAGCCAGGTACCCAGCATCAGAGACTGCACCGGCAGCCGCTCCCAGCAGTGGCTGCTCCGCAACGTCACCCTTCCAGAAATATTCTGAGAGGTCCTAAAGAAAAGCAAAGATTGACTGGGCTACCTCGGCTGATACTTTGGCTACGCTGTTAAGTAGCAACAGAAGAAACTTCTGCTTGGCAGAATCCACAGTTCCTCAGCTGTTAGAACTCCTGCAGCTTCTCAGTATCTGTGAACCAGCCTTCCTGTATAGGGATGTGAAACTACCACACATAGCAGTGAAACTGTGCCCACTGATGTTTACAAGATCGAAAGCATTTCTTCCAGCAAATAATTTAGAGAACCTTTGGACAGTGGAAACATAATCAATGAAATAGTCTCTCTGAAGAGCTACATATCATTTTAGTTCGCTTGCACATCAGTAACCTCTGCTGAAAGTGCTGTTGTAATGAAGAAAGTTTCAAGAATTCTTTTTTTCCTGGTTAGCAGTGGTAACCAGACTACTAAATATAGATCAACAAATAAATGAAAGAGCTGGAAACCAGATTCAGTATCATGACATAAGAATTCTGTGGTTTAACAGCAAAAAGTAAACAGGGTTTAATGAAACTAAATCTGAACTATGAAAAGTACAATTTGTTATAGTGAAGTATCAAATTTATATGTAGATTTTATACCTCAGTGGGGGAAAATAACCAAGTCAAAAGGCGATTGTTTCTCTTTTTCAATTGTGTGATAGTCCATATATACTTTTCATTTTCCTGGTGAGTCTAAAATTATTTTGGGCGCAAACAAAATGAGCATAAGAATAAACTGAGCTCTTGAATGTCAGATCAACTTTTCCTTTAATTTTAATTTCTTGGCTGTTGGAATTGTATCTTTTTATTACTGTCTGAAAACTGGAGGTTAACATGCTGTCTAACTTTTCTGTTTTTTCCAGACCTGCCTTTCAATTTATACTTGGGTCAGTCAGCTTATGGACTTTCATGGCCAAACAAAAGATTTAAGTACACTTTGAAATTAAGTTAACTTCAGTATGCTTTAGCGCCCAAGACTTGTACTACTGTACTACAATTTTGTTTTCATAGCAATAAATCTTTTGTTCCTTGTTTGATTTCAGTCATCAGAAAGCCAGAAGAAAAGATACATGGTTTGGGTAGCAGAAGATTGGCAAAACTAAAGATTTTCTGGAATCCTTTTTCACTTCATATTCAGATGTGCTTCATTGTCAAGTGCATATTTAGATTAGACTCTGAACTGTAATGTTGATCTGCTGCTTTTTTCTAATAAAAACTAAAGAAAAATAGTGAAATTGGCATGGTTTTTAAAGTTAACATAGCCAAAAGCAATATGACTATGTCATTACATTGGTCTGCATTTTTTAACTGAATTGCTTTGTTTTGTTAAGAAAAATCTGTGTGGGCTGATCTTGAAAATGAGCCACTGAACGCTCAAAGTATACATTGAATTTTGTGTTGGAAAGAAAAATGAGATTTGCTTAATGGAGAGGATATTTTTATGATAAATGTCATTGTTTGGCCAACTGTCCTGTAAAGCAAATTAAACCTAGACTCATGCAAAAGTTGTGTGAAACTATATTTGGCTAGATTTACTATCCCAAGTTGCTGTTATCGGTGTTATCTCCATTATTTCTGCAGCAGTACACAAGAGTTTTCATACAGAAAGCAGGGGAAAGGTTAACAAATGTACTATTACATTCCATTTAAAAATACATAGGGTGAGACAATATGGGTTTAATATTAGATAAAACATCCAAATATCTAACTATCTTTTACTGACCCCTTTGTTTGGATGGCCCTGCAAATCTTATGAGATTGAAGTGGATTTATGAAAGTAATTTACCAGAAATATATTGAAGTGTGCCAAGGTGACTTTTAAAAAAAAAAAAATGAAAAGTTCATCTTAATGGTTATGTGAGAAATATGAGAAGACTTATTCCTTTCTTATGGTCAATGAAGAGAATGAGGTGGGTGACAGTGTCGTCTTTTTTTTTTTTTTTAAATCTTAGCAAACTAGCAATTTTTAGGGCATGTATATATGGTGATGCGTAAGAATGTGGTATCTTTTACATCAGAAACAATTGCCCAAATACAAAACATCCTTTAAAAAACATTTCCAGCAAAGAAGCTCTAAATCAGAGTTGGGTAAGCTTTGATGGAATGAGAAGTGGGGGCATCAGAAATGCAGTGCGAAAAGTCCTGTAAGTTTTCAAAATTTCTTAGTTTGTTTCAGACTTCATTTGCATACAGCACATCACTGAACACACAAGACATATTTTCACTTTGTATTTTCAACTCTTATGATTCCTGCTGTGATATCCTGTTAACAAAACTGAAGTGCCATGGCTTGGGAGGTAACGAAACTTGTAGGCAGGCCTCAGTGTTACTGTGATTCTATCCTTCTTAGTTCAACAAGTCATTTTACATGTTGGTCATATAAAACTGCAGTACAAATAATTGCACAACTTAAAATGCATGTATCAAGTTATCAGCAAGCTGAAGGAGCAATCAGATTTCCAGCCTATACGTTGCCAGTTCCCACCTGCTGAGTGAGATGGGGAGAAGGGAAGCAGCAGACCCAAGAGTGGCTGCAGCCCCAAGGTGTTTGGCTCCAAACCCCTCAGCTCAGCCAGTCCCATGGTGGGTAACTGGGGCTGGCTGTGGGCAGTAGGCTGTGCTTAGTCTGTCTGTGGCTGTGTGGCACCTGCCCAGCAGCTGTGCTGTGTTGGTGGACAACACGGATTCTGCAAAGACTCCCTGCGCCAACGTGCATTTCAGATATTCTGTCATACTAAGCACTTTTCAAACACCGCCACTGAACAGCTTCCCACACAGAGTTATCTTAGAGCTTCTCTTGCCACAGAAGCTTGTGTCACCAGAGCTCCCTGCTGAAAATGATCTTCCTCAGAACTCTGCTCAGCTGTGTCAGCCAGCAGTGGTCCTCCACTTACAGGCATAGTGCTTTAAGTGCATATACCAGCTTTGAGTAGGAATATTAGTTGGCTCTATCAGTTACAGGCATACTTAATTCCTTTCCATCTAGTCTGTCTTCTTGTACTGAAGTCTCCAGATAGACTTTTAAGAACCTCTTTATGCATTTTTATTTAACCCGTTCTGAAAAAAACAAAGCGTTGCCTTTTCCTTATTGTGTAACACACCTGTGTTATGAAACATATGAATAGTTTCCAGTAGAAATCCCACTTCAGTTCCTCAGCATTTTTTGCTGTTCAGATCAGATGTGGAAGGGTAGAAAAAAAAGATCACTGCTGTCTTATTTGACCTTGATAGCAAATAGTTGCAGGATAGTGAAAAAAAAAAATCGGTAGCTATATGTTGAAGAGAATTGGTAAGCTCTCTTGTTGTCCTTTGTCTGTCCTGTGCTCAATGTATTTAGCATGAATTTCCTATGCATGGTCTAAAGGCAGTGTTCTGTCCTCCATCTCTTTTCATTTGCGTGTGCAAAGACATTTATTGAGAAGCACCAGTGCCTTTTAACTGAGTTGAAGTAAATTACACATTATGGTACAAACTTTAGATAACTACACTGTGCCAGGTCCGATTAGGTCATCTTCAGTCTCTTCAGATACTGAAAGCCACAAATCAATGTTTACATATGACTATGACTGTTGTCTCAATCTGTCAGTTTGTTTTATCAGTATTGAGTTGTATTTTAGTAGCATTATTTTTCTGGTTGTTCCATTCAAAGGAGCTTGGCAGTCACTTTTCATTTTATCACAGCAATGGTCTTCATCTGAGATATGTACTGTAAGCAAAAGAGAGAATCTGTGTTACAAGTTAGAAACAAAATTAAGATAATCTTTTTTAATTCTTGCTAGTATTTGTTCAAGTAATGCAGCACATTCAGAGAGATGAGCAAAACCCTGGCAGATTTATTCTATTTCCCCTTCAAGGTAAGTAAGGAGATGCAAATGTGCTTCAGAAGATTAACTAAGAAATAGTAACTCAAAGCTTTCCTTCACTATGTTAACTGTTCCTTCATGCTTCCAAATGAAGAAATGTGGGAAAAGGTAAGTGCGACAGAATAAATTTTGATAGCTTTAGGAGCCGCGTATCTGATTTGAACTAAATTGTAAACAGTAGAGATTTAGGGTAAGAGACGAATGTGCAAAGTTTAAGACTTGCACATTGTCAGAGTGCTGTTTGCTCTCAGGTCTGTTATAGCATTTCTTACACTCATTTTAACACAAATTGTTCTCAAGTTTGCATGTTACTCTAACAGCTGATGATTGAGAATTGTTCAGTTAAGCAGAGTTGTGATATGTGAAGGTGGTGAGCATGGTGTATGATACTTTGAACAACAAAATAGAACTTTTCTGTAGTAATTTTCTGATGCAGAAAACAAAACTGGCACATAACTAATAGGTTGTCTGAAGACTAGAATTTATGACATTGAGATGAAAACTAATTCACTGCATTGTTCACTTATTTTCTTTATGAATCTGGGAGGGTGTTTGTAGCATTCTGCTTGCATTTCATGCAGTGTCAGATGATCCTTTCCTTGCCAGGCCATTCAGCTTGGTGATGCTGCTCCATATCAGAATTTAATTCTGAGATGAAAGCAAACTGCTACTTCTGACAACAAACCAAGTAAGTGTCATAGCACTGGTTCAGGGCATAGATAGTAACCTGCCTCTGAAACAATAATGACTGGTTTCCTTGCCCCTGAAGTAATTAGTAAGACACAACGAACTTCCTTCATAAGATGCAGTTTTAAATGCATCTTATTTCTTTCCTTCATTGGATGGATGTCATTAGGAGTTCTGATAACTCTGATGTTGTTCATCTTTATATTCTTCAGAAAAGCCTTCTGGCCTCACCTATTGTTAAATCCCGTAGTCCTGTTGCATCTGTTGCATTTTCATCACCTTTTTCTGAGTCTTCTTTTTTTTTTTTATTTTCAAAGGTTGGATTGTGGTTTTTAGGATAGTGATAAGG
Organism: Picathartes gymnocephalus; assembly: GCA_013390045.1. Lineage (NCBI taxonomy): Eukaryota > Metazoa > Chordata > Aves > Passeriformes > Picathartidae > Picathartes > Picathartes gymnocephalus. Next base: position 162,804 of record WEKY01013872.1, on the reverse strand, counting down.
ACATATATATTACCTTAGAGATGTGCATTATTTCTGTGTTATTCATTAGGCATTTCAATAGTGCATTAAGTAAATGTTTTCAGGAATGATCCTCAGTGGCATTTTAGTCTTCTGAATATTTGGCTTATTATACAGGACTATAGAAGTAAGTCTTTGTACTATTTTACATTAAGTCAAATTTACAGATTTTTATTTTCTTCCACGTATGCTGTTTAGTCACCTAGCGTTGGTTATTTTGCTGTCTCAAATAACTTGGGAATTTTTCCTAAATACTTAATGGTAAGTCACACGTTTTGGACGTTCCCACTTTTGCTTTTCTCTCGGGTTGGAACAGACCTTTGCAGGTCATCTGGCCCAAACCTTTGCAAAAGCAGGGCTGACTTCAAAGTTAGATCAAATTTCTCAGCACCTCACCCAGTCAGCTCCATGTCTTGAAGGATACCACCTTCGGGCCAATCTATCTGTGTCTGACACCTCTCGTGGTGAAGAATCCCCCACGTCCCCACCAGTACCTAGTCAAAAGTTCCTTTCCTGCAACTTTTCTGTGCCTTTCACTGTGCATTTCAAAGTTAATCATAAATCATTACTTTGCAGATACTGTCTGCTCTGTCGTTTTCCTGCTTCTGGGACTATAACCAGTTGGCTGTGTATAGTTCATATACTGAGGGTGAACTGCTAATAGAACAGAGTTTAAACCAGTGTTTCAAGAGACTTCACCACTACTTCCTCTAAATTCTAGAAATATGCCTTTCCTACAAACTTAGCTTTGGCAAAGAGAGGTACCTATCTTGTGAAGTGGTCCAAGAAAAACTGTTGCATCCATGTCCAGTCCACAGGAAGTGGGAAAGAAGCCCAGCCTTTATGGCTGTGGTGACTTCAGCATTGAAAATATTCAGACCGAAGAACTTGAGAGTAAGTTTTGTAGTTGCCTTGGCTGCAGGATGAGGAGATCTGTATTGTTTCAGAGCAAAAACCTTGTTTCAAGTTCAGTGAAAACAGGAAGAATTTTCTAGCTGCTGATTTCCTCTCCTGATTTTGATGTTCATGAATTGATTAATTGGGCCATCTGAGTCTCTAGTGAATCTTTTTGGCCTGAAAATGTTTTCAGGTAGCTAACCAGATTAGGAAAATAGCATTTTCAGTCTATGTCAGTTAGATAGTCATGGCTCAAATGACCAGTTCAGGTGGTAAGTATTCCAAGATCTTGGGATATAACAGTTGTCACTATAGATCATCACTGTAATGTGGTAGGTGATGGCTTGTTGAATGGCAATGACCATTTGCTTGTGCTTTCTCTTGTACTCTTGAGTTAAGGAAGTGCTGGGAGTGGAAAATGTCATTTCCATTACCCAGAGTAAAGAACCTCTCCCTGTGTGAAATGATGAAAGAAATGTATGCTTGAGGCAATGAGATCAAGTTGCACATATAGTTCCATTTAAATGTGGCTGTACTAACATGGTGAATGAACTGGAAACAAATCTCAAACCCCAAAATCCTCTCACATTCCCAGATGCTGAAAACCACAGGAACCAACTGTATTACCCACACTTAGGGCATGCTTGAATGTAGTGGCTCTCAGAATTACCCTTTTAGTTAAAGCCAAACATTATTCTGATCTGGCCTGGTTTTTTGTGATCTTGAATGTGAATTACTGAATGAAGAGAGAGAATTATTCAATTACAGATTGTGCATATGTTCGTATTTCTGCAAAGTAGTTCAGACAAAGCACATTAAACTACTTCAATTAGAACTGAAGTTGAACCCAGCAGCAGGAGCATGTACACCCAGTCTACATCAAGAGGCTGTTGTATAACTTTCTTAAATGTTGTAGGCATGCTTAGCCCCACCTGTCCTGTCTGGTACAGAAATTGGTCAGTGCCACATCAACCCTGCTCAGTCAGGTCCCTGGTGTGAGGAAACACTGCATTGTTCTCATTCCTTTCCACGGCTCTGGGTTGCCACGAGGCATAATGTGCCATTTCCACTTCTCTACCTTGTATTTTAGAGGTCCTGGTTCACTGCAGTTCAGCACACCTGGTCTGCTCTGCAGTTGGAAGCCACCTGCCTGAGAGCACCTCACTGCCTCTGCCAGCACGGTGCTACCACTGTGCAATGTGGACATCATGGACAGGTCAGGTTATTCTGGACAATAAATAGGCAATGCCTTTGCCATGGTGCAGCTGCCAGCATGACATAACCAGCTGGTGTAATATCCACAACACAGCAAGCCCTTGTGTTTTGGAGTAGAAGCAGTTGCCCACTGCTGTCTCAGTGCTCTGAGCCTCAGATTTGCTTCTGACTCATTTACTGCATAGTCTGAGTATTCTGGTTCAAGCCACTATATCTTGTGTGGGAAATATCAGAGGAATATGTAATAGACTTTCTTCTAGACATGGGGTTATTTGAGTCTGCCCATTAATTGTGTGTTTGACTTGGACATCAAGAAGACACGATAATTGTTCTCATCCTGTCAGTGATGCATGGGAAATTTAAAAAGACATCCATTAGATGTGATTCTGGCTGTAGAACTGGAAAGGCTGATGTACAAGGTTCCTTCATTTTTCAAAGAGATGAAAGAACTAGAGTCATAGCAATGATGGCAATGTGTCAATAAGGTGGTTTGGTGGTGACTCTGCTGATAGTGGGAATGCCTTTATCACTCTCCCAAAGCTGTTCAGTGCTGCTGCCCCTTCTCCCAGACCTCTTTTTAGAGAACTGTGGAGTACTGTGCCAAAGAGTTCTCCAGTGCTTTATCCCAGGCATGGATGTGAGACAACTCTTGGGACCAAGCATTTCTTCTGCCCGGCAAGATACTCTCTTAACAGCAGAAACTATTGTACTGCCTATAGATATGTATGATTTTTAGTGGGTTGCTCTTACAGTCCTTAATATTGCTTGTTGGAGCAGTAGGAACTGGAGGAGGCTGTGGTTGGTCCTGCTTTGCAGACATCATTAATGTAAGGAGTTTTGTTTTTGTGTTGTGGGTTTGGGGCTTTTTGTATATTGTCACACTTTGATGTGTTCATACTCCATGATATTACATCTCCCTAAGGAAGTTATGCGAGTCCTATGCATCCTCTGATGGAATTTGTTTGGAGACGTCAGAAGGACAAATTCTACCAGAAACACAGAGAAGATAATAGCACTTAGAGATAGCAATTCCCCTGCCCTGCACCAACCTTTACCTGAGCTTTTTTCTGAGATGTGCGGTGGGATAGTTCATCATAAATTTCTTCCTGTAGTCATCTCAGGTCCACCCACTCTAATTGTTCCATAGAGGTACCTGTTTCTTTCATTAAACCCTGAATGACAAAAGCTGTACTTTAGAGTATTACCATAGGAAGTTTTGCTTTAGTTAATGGTGTGAGGTTCTTTAGAAAAGTTCACTTAATATTGTCTGTAGTGTTAGCTGTCAAAACTAGGGACCAGCCACCTCAGTGTCCTCCACCTTTGTGGAGTTCTTCACTGCAGTTATGTTATCACTGGGGTTTTACTGTGTTCTTCCTGCCCCTTCTCAAGCAGGTGATGTGAGGATGTAGGGCTGACATGTCCATGTCAGTGAGGTGTTCCATAGGTGGTTCCATACATATTTATTTTGAAAATAGAGCAGTGTAAAACCCACAAATGGAATTAATCCATATGTCTGTGCTCATTTTCCTTTCTCCTCTCCCACTCTATGAGAATCCTTACAATTTGTGGCTCAGAAGGAACTTAGATGATGCTAGGCACAATTGTACCCCAAATATGAGAAGAGGAAGAGTTACTTTTCCCACCATGGATACTAGAAATAAAGATTTGTGTTATACATACAACCAAGATTGAAACTGCAGCTTGAAGAAAACCAGTTAGAAGTAATCTCACTGTATACAAACTTTTGTATGATTTTTTTTTTTAAACTGATGAAGTGAGCTTTGACTTCTGACTGTCTTGATTATTCAGAACATGAAGCTTATCGAAAGCTAAGGTGTTGCAAAAGGCTAATGAAGTGATTGTTCCTGCATCCTGTGGATATAGCTTGATGACTGTAAAGTTCAACTCAATTTTTTTAGGACGTGCCTGGACTAGGAATGTTAACTAGATAAATAGATTTAATACAGCTGTATATAATCAAGGAGAGAACAAGTGGAAGCTCATATTCTACCTGATAGTGTTCAGATTAAAAGGTAATGGGGTAAATGTGACTTGGAACAGATTTGTTGCTTGCTGGCACATAAAAATGGAAGAAAAAATGAACACAAAAAAGCGGCAACCCTGCTAGTTGCAATACTATGTTTTAAGTTTTGGAAGTTATGGGGATAGTAAAAAAAGGCTCAATGAACAATTGCTTCTCTGATTTCCTGAAAGATTCATGTCTAATGCTTCCCTATTTACTGAAAGCAGGAATTTTCTCTTATAAAGTCCAAGTTGGTGTATCTTCTTAAGCAGTTTTTGCTGTCTCTGCAACCACTGCAAATGAGAAATATTTTGGGTCAGCACAGGGGCAAGTTGTGCTTTCCCAGGAGTCATTCTGTTGGTTTAAGTAACTTACAATAGATACATATAGCTGAGTCCTAGGAAAAAACAAATTATTTTTCTTAAAGTTAGGAGAGCCAAAATGTGTGTCTGATAACTCATGGAAAAAGAGATGTTTAAGTTTGAGCCAAACTTAAAACATTATTTTCTCTGAAACAGGTGACTGGGCTCAAGCTCACGTGCTTCTTACAGACAGGTTACTAATGCCTGTCACCTCTATGAGGAACTACAAGCTCAGTGACATGTTCTATAGCAGATGCACAGGGAACTTTTGCTTTGGGCTGCAGAGCACAGCCCAGAGACCTGGACTCTCCAGTTTTGTGGTAGTCACAGAGACAGGTTATTAAGAGACAAAATATGAGGTCTATTAAAATGTGATGACAACTGGAAACGAACATGAAACATTGTGAACTGAAGAGGCTCCCCCTGAAGATTTTCTCATCCTGACTCCTTGTCACTCGCATGGCATTGTGTCTGGCTCACAGGAGGGATTTCTGGATATCCTGAACGGGTGGGCATGCTGGGGCTGGGGCAGTGTATTTCTAAGGCTCAAAGCAGCACCAGCTCCAGGAGTGGAGTTTTGGTGACAGGACACAACAGTGCAGTTACTCCATGCTCTGTTCAATTTTAATTCACAAAAAGGATAGCCCAAAAATGCCACCCTTCTCATCTCACTGGAAAGACTGTACTGGTCTTCCTGTCCCTTTCCTTGTGCATGTGTAGAATAGGGTTATTTTTAAAGAAAAGGAAGCCTTGCTTAACATTCAAATGATGTTTTTATATTCCCTTTTCATGAAATGGGAGGGTGTAGGTATAGGGAAGGAGAGGCTCCTAAGATAACATGTTTAAACTTAAATGTCTCTGGTAAATTGCATGGAAAGCCCTGCTAGTCAGGATTCTGCAACTGTCAGCATGAGTATCTAGTTCACAAAAAAAATTACATAAAGCAATTTTTTAAAGAAAAAAGCCCAACAAACTAACTAACACTTCTGGTGTTGAGATGTCTGAGTATTTTGAAATCCTTACCCTTGAAGAAGAATTCATAACACAAAATTTTGCAAAGAATTGGCAAAGTATTTTGATGATGACACCTAAATGAGCTCACTTTTGCCTTTTGGGGGGTCTATTCTCCTTTTGTTAACACTGCACCATGTATTTTCACTTTGTTTCTCCCCTAACTCCTTGTCCTGAAGGCCAAAAATGTAACTCTGTGGTTATATTCGAGGTGTAATGCTGGAGCAGATCAGGAGGCAGGCAGGTGTGGTATCTTGCTGCTCTTGGGTTGCTCTGTGTTTTCCTGGGTTGTAATTACTCTTGGAATTGTGCCTTCTGCCATTTCTACTGTTACAGTCACTTCTTGTGGCTTTTCCCTTCACCAAATCAGAGCAATCACCCACCCTTCTCTTTCTGAACTCAAACCAGGTACAAAAGGCTGCATCAAATTTCAGAAGTTTCCCTGCACAGTGTCTCTCACTGACTTTATTTCCTCTCTGCTTTCCGTTCCTGTTGCAAAAGTATTTTGTACCTAGAGTGTGAGCCCTGCTAAAGAGGGACGATGCATACCCATGGCCTCATGTGACTTCCCTTCTGACTGAATCACAGTGGCAGGCACAGCTGAAGCGTGGGCTGCTGTGGCTGCCACTGGCCTCTCAGCTCCTGCTGTCCTTGCCACCTTCCTCAAGTGACACAGATCACTTGAACTGCTCTTGGCGTGAATGGATTTTGTTGCACCTACCTGTGAGGCACAACACTTTTCAAAGTGACAGCTTAAAGCCATGGCAAAGACAAAAGCGGTTGGTGCCAGGATTGGTTCCATGTGGCATATAAATTCCACTTCTGTTTTTTTTTTACAATATTTTAAAGGTGTAAAACCAAAAAACCCCAACAGTTGCTTCTTTGGTTTTGTGCTATGATGGGTGCCAGGGATCTGGACAGATCAACCATCAGCAAGGCTTTTGTTGAGCTAGAAGTACCTATGAAAAGCTGACTTAAAATCAGGGAGCACTGGCCAGCCAAAACTACATCTCTTTCGATAGCTACCTTCACTCTTTTGAGTTTTGAATTTCTCCCAAGGTGTTCAGTTTTTTGGGTTTTTTTTTCCTGTGTGTAATGAAAACCTTTCAGAAAACTTCTGGGCACTGCAAACAAAATCTTTTGTGTAGCAGCAAGGGATTAAGTCTTAGAGAAAACCATCAAACAATTGTTTTAAACAGATTTGAAGTGTTTGTATTGGATCAGTTTTTGGCACCCTCTTTATTTCTTCTTAAAGCCAGGAGCATCAGTTACTATGAATACAACTGTGCAAGGCCTCAGGCAGCTGTTAAATCATATGAAAGAAAGGAAAACCTCTTTTCTGGGCCTAATAGTGCTGTAAATTCTGTGATCTTAAGTTTTAGGAACTTGTAGGGTTAGCAGTAATAACCAGCAGTCCTGTCAAACTTGGTCATAGCTGGCTTAAAATTCAAGGGGAAGCATGGAATTACACCTGTCCAAAGTAGTCCACTTTAGGGCCTTTCCAAAAGCTGAGGAATACAAAGAATGAGAAAGCAAATCTTTCATGCTTATATCAAACATCTTTCTAGCTGTCACTGAAATACTTGAAGCTGCCTGTGTAAACCCAACCTGCTATCGGCACCACATTTTGATTCGGTGCACAATGGTTTTCACTCCTAGTATGCGTGATTTTTGTTTAGTTTGTAGATTTTGCTTTGACAGACAGCAAGAACCTTAATTTAAAGAACACAGGTGGCTTCAGTTTTTAATTTGTACTGCTGATAAATGACCTCTCCTGCACTTGACCGGGTAAGTAAATTGAAAGTATCTATGATAATTTTTCTCCTTTTCCCCTCTTCTTTTCTTTCTTTTTTTTTTTTTTGCTCTTCAGCTGAGGGTTAGGAATGCAAGAATTTCCTTGTGATTTAAGAAAACCCTAATCTGCTTCTTTGATTTTCAGTTTAGCTACATAGGGCTAAATTTCAGTCCTTGAGATCAGGGTGAGTACAAGTATTATGCTTTAACTCTCAGTCTTGTTTTTTTTTTAAAGCCAAATAAGAAATTTGCAGAATCTTATGTGATTTTTACCCTGATTTTAAGGATGAAAATAATGGCGATTCCTGGGAATTTTCCTTTCTGTGCTTATAGTTTACTGTGCTTCAAGAATGGGCCTAGAATTGACTTGAACTTTAATATCACTCAGCTAAAGTAGGCAAGTGAGTTTTCAGCTATTTCCAACAAATAGAATGATGAAAACAGGGGGGAGAGGAGAGGATTTGAATAAAATAGCATGGCCTGCTTTTAACTTAGAAATAACCGTGCTGCTCTGAACCTATAAGTGAAGGCTAAAGAAAATCCTCAGAACAGGACATTGGTTTTCTACTATGACACAACAGGACTCGATTCCTGATGCACAGCTCTACCAGAAAAGCTTCTCTGGGCTATAAATGTCATCCTCTGCAGCTGTGCCATGTGCTGATGACTTAAAGTGGAGAAACTGTTTCAGACGACAAGTTTGACTTTTTTAAACTTAGATCAGGCGTTTTGAGGAAGTTCCTGAGCTGAGTTTGGATCACAGCAGAGTTCAAAACAGAAAAGTGAGGAGGAAGGCACTGAGCATGTGGCTGTGCCATCAGCCTCTAGAGCATTCTGGGCCATGCAAGTAGCACAAGTGTTTCTTCTTCACTTTCTTAACTGTGGACTTAGTGTGATAGCTATGGTTTAAGTAGGTTGTTTAAAATAATGACATTTCAGAGGCCATTACTCAGTATTTTTTACTCTTGTTCATGTCACACAGTGGCCATCATGTTTGAAATTAAGGCTTCGTATGGAAATAATCCGGAGTGCAATGGCTCTGTTCTCATTTGGATGTGTTTCTGTTATTTTTTATACATCTAGTTCTGTCAAAAAGAAAAAGAGATTACAGTAGCCTTTGGGGGCATTTCATTCTCATGAGTCACCCATAGCATAGCTAACTTCAGTGAAAGCCTGACCACCAGCTACCTAATTAACTTGCATTATTGTTCCTCTGTTTAAGCAGTACTTCCAGTGGACTTTTCCTTAATTTATCTGCTTTGTGCTGATACCAGCAGTTTGCTCCCTGTGAGCAAGGCAGGCAACGTTTCCATCACACTGCAGATGGTTTTGCATGAGGGGTTTGGCAAGGAAGTCTGCCAGTGGTTTCTCCAAGTAGGCAGGGCATATTAGTTGGCTCTTTTCTCCCTCCTTGCCCTATCTCCTGCCTTTTATTACAAGGAAGAAAACATTACACAATATGAAGGTAAAGTGTAAACAAAATTGCTGTCTTGGAGCTTTGAAGGATGGGTAGGTAGGCTCCTGAGGGAGGTGGTCCCCACCACACATCCATCTTTTCCCAGCTAAACCCAACTTTGCAGACTGCTGAGGTACAGCACGAGCAAGATTGCACCTGGTTTTACTATTGGTGTTCACATAATTTGCAAGTTGCTTCAGGTGGCTGCCTGGGCTTGCAGCTGAAACAGCCTTATCTGTTTATGGTAGCACTCTCAAGGCACTTTTAAAATCTGCTTTGGTTGTTGCCGGAGGCCTTTTGGGGGAGCAGAAGTTCTGTCCTCATCCTCTCTTGGCATCCTCCTGCCCTGAAACAGAAGGTGGCTGTTATCTCCCAGTGCACATGCCTCTGAGAGCAAGCTGGTGGGATGACTGCTGTCTGAAGTCCCTGGTGTTCCCAGATGTAGGCTTGCATTGCAGGAAGCAGAGGTGGGACCTAGGACCAAAAATTTTGGTAGAGCTTTCTATGAAGGTTTATCTGTCTCTTAGATATCCATAAAAAGCCAACTGGAATGACACTAGCTTTTAGCATCACAACCACCCTCTTCCTGACTTTAAAACACCTTTTTTTACCAGAAATCTGTTATGTTGTAGATGCACTCTAAATTTAGATCCGTCCTAAACACACTTTAACCTAACATCCATTATCAGTTGCTGCTTCATTTAATACAGTTCCCATGTTATGACACTTGCCTTGGCTTGTGTTTTGCTCTGGCTTTTTTTTTTTTATGCTTCCTTGTATTTTAACCAAATGAAGTGTTCATTCTGGAAGGAAAATATTTGGACGGTGAAGTTTTGTATGATGTAATTTTTTATTGTCATACCTAGATCTTCAGGGTTTATATATTTAGACAACTGGAATTTTTCTTCCATGCTGCAACAATGAGAAAGTATTCCCATCCTTTATCCTGTAAAGGTAAGGTACTGTTTTCCTGAGCAGTGGTACAAATATTCTCTTTTTCATTACAGCACAGACTCTTCACAACAAACCCTGACTCCCTGACAAATTTTCAGAGCTTGGAACTTCTTTATCCATCTAATCCTGTTGTTTCTGGCAACTGACTTGTAACTGTGTAATGGTGTCCAGTAGAAAGTTAATAATCTCATTTGCTTTTCAGAGTGCTTTGCAGCAGGATATGGACAGATTGTCAGTTCCCCTTAGCTACCCGTGCTTGAGGTGATCATTTCTGTCTGCTGTGTGTTTCCCAAAAATGAAGCAATCCATCGCATGCCTTTTTTTCCCTGCCCTCTATGTAGTAATATTGTCCTGACCTGTAGAGATTAGCACAGCTTGCTTGACTGGTTTTAAGCTCAGCATGCCACAGGATTTTGGAGCCCAACGGTCCTGACTGCAGCATCAGAGTTGTGCTCCAGGTTGTGTGCAATCTTCAGAAACGGAATTGATTTATCCAGGGATAAGTACAGGTCTCCCCTAGGGCTGCTGCTTTGGGCTCCCACTGCAGTCTGATTCTTTTCCAGGCACTGACAGTGTCAGAGAGGCTGGTCAAGATCATCACTGGATCTGTCACAAACTCAAAACTGGGTTGTACTTCTCATCCCAGACCCTTCTTGTTCCCTTCCTCTGCCTGCCTCCTCTGACAGTTGCTAAGGGTACCACGTACATCACTTTGCCAAATGACCGAGCTCCTCTTCATTGCTGCTAGCAAGTTTTCACCTCATTTGCTGTTTAAATATTTCCATTCCAGTAGGTCTCTATGTACCCAATACCGTAACACTCAACTCCTTCAGTCTTCCAGGTGTGTGTAAACCCAAACTATTCTTTCCATCAGTTCTTCTTAGGGCCTAATGTTTGAGAAGTGCACAGGGCAGAAAGTGCTCATACACTCATCTTTGGTGTCCAGTGAGCTGAGCCCAGGGCACACAAGTGGCTGAAAATGCATTTCTGCCTGATGGACCCCCTTGCTCAAATCAGGCTTCTAGCAGCCAAGACGCCTGCTTGTGGATTCACCCCTGCCTTCTGGCCACTGTACGTGCATGGATGCATCCGCTGCTCTTTGAGAGGAATATGGTGGGAACTGTATTTATTTTGCAAGCACCAAAACCATTTTTGTGTGCAATAATGTGGAAAATAGCTGGAGAACTCTTTTCTAGGATAAGCTTCTCTATGCATATTAAGTATGCCTACATGCATGTAAAAATAGGGAAAATATATTAATATGTCTATACGATATTTTTGGTGGTGTATTTTATAGAGGGATTATGGTCTGTGGATAATATTTTACAGTTAGAAAATGACAATTAAGTCACTGCCCATATTTATTGATGAGAATTGTATGTTGGTAGGTGGAGTTATTTTAAGGGCATTAATAAATGGCCAGCAAAATGAGATATGTCCAAATAGGCAAACTGCTGTTTATGAATGTGTTTAGGTGCAGTCTCTGTTAGTCCACTTGTGTGTGTTGGTGTCATTAAATGGGCACCTTTGTGTTCAGTTGCTGTTGTACACACAGGCATAGAAGCAGATTGAGTATAATCTCTTTGTCATTTACTTTGCTAATTGGCTGTTAATCAACGCTCTGTGTATTTGGTTCATCTGTGAAGTTTAGCAGTGACATTTCATGTGTTTGGCAAAGCAAGGTGCATTGTTTTGAAGAGCCAGCTGTCCTCTGTGGCTTGCTGGCCCAGCTGTGACCTACGCTGGGTGCTGCAGGGTCCAGCTGGGCACCAAGGCAGCAGCCAGGACAGGCAGAAAACAGCTTCTGCTTGGGGGCTGGGATCTTTTGCACATCAACCTCTGTCTTTCAGTAGCTGAAACTCACCCATCACAGACCTTTTTGTCTAGGAGTATATTTATCCACCACCCTTGATAGGATTTTTTTGTCTGTCCAGGCAGATATGAGTTTTTTTCAAGAAGATAAGAGATTTATAAATTTTGAGTTATCACATCTGAGGAATACAAGGAAGGAACTTCATTTCTCAAAGTTTGGGTTAGGACAGTGTGATATGTGGGGAGCTGTGAGAGATCACTTTCTGGAGAGGAAAATGCTCCTGTATATTGCATAGAGACACTGAGAGGGTGTCCTGGTTTGAAGGACAGGTGTCTGCTAAGGAAGGCAAGAACCTCCCTTGGAATGGAAAATGTAAACCACTTCCCTCCAAATTATTGTAATTTTGAAATTAAGGGGCTCTCAGGCAAAGATATGGGAGAAGGAATAACAGTTCTTTACTAGTATTTATGAGAAAGTGAACAAACAACAACTCCTATGTCATTAACAACAAAACAGAACCAGGAGCCCGGTCCCAGCCCTCTGGGCCTGCAGGCACTGTCCCCTTGGGTGCCGTGATGGTCACAGCCGGCAGGGGGCGTTGGTGGCGCTGGGTGGGCAGGGCAGGTGCGATGATTCCCCCGCGGCTGCAGGGGGCGCTGTGGCGCAAGCTCCAGCAGCGCGTGGCAATGGCGGCTCCGCCGGGACGGGGAGGGCTGGGAGAGAGAGAGGCTTTGCTTCATAAACCCCCTGGGGCCGTTGGTCCTGGTGCCCCAGCAGGATTCTTGGAAAGCAGCAAGCTGGGAGGGCAGGACGTCTCGGCAGGCAGGGGGAGCGGGGCTGCAGCGCAGTGAAACCCAGAGCAGTGCCGAAGGAGTGGCGGGGGCGGGGCAGCGGCAGCCCGGCTCCCAGCAGGGCAGGGAGAGGCGAGCTCAGGATCCCTGGCACCCGAGCAGATGGCGATAGGTCCCCCGTTTAGTGAGGTAGGTGTTGATAAGGTCCCAGTTCAGTGCCTGCTCTCACAAGCAGGGGCTCACCCCATGGCAGAAGAAGCAGCTCTGGGCAGGGGTCCAGCAGCAGCAACGAACTCCTCTCCCCAAGCAGCACCTCCAAGTGTCCTCCTCGGAAAACCCAGAGAGAGAGAGCAGCTGCTCCAGCCCTGCCTTTTACCAGCCCAGTTCTTGAGATTCTCCTCCCTCCGAGAGAAACTCCCAGATAAGAGACGAGTAAACAGAATGCCCCTCTGCCCAGGGCTTGGCCACTTCTTTTGTTCTTCTTAAGTACCCAGTCGTTAGTGTTTCCTAGCAACATATGGGAAAAAATTCTGTACGTAAAAAGGAACAAAAGGAGAGAGAACCTAACCCCCAACAGGGGGAAAAAAAGATGAAGGAACTTCTTGGGTTCTCTGGGGGCTAGCAACAATAAAAGTCTCTCTAGATGAACAGATTTATTTGCAGCATCGACACCCTGTTTGTGTACCCTGAGCTTCACTTCAGATTGTGTGCAACTTGCAGTAAAGGAACTGCCTTACCAAGGGATAAATATGCTATCTTGGCAATCTTTCTAGGTAGTCCCTGTCAGTAAATGGTTCAAGGCACCTCCGTGCTCCATTACTATTCTTTCTGCCTTGCTTTCCTTTTCCACACTCTGGCATTTGCAGCTGCTACCATGCAGCTGATTTGTTGGTGGGATATAAGGAGTCAGATACCCTGAAGTGAAGACAGAGGAGTGGCCAACAGGCTCAACACTTTGCTTGTCTTGGACTTCAGAATGCTTTTTGTTTTCTCTGTTCTTGTAGAAAAAAAATGGGGAGTCAGGAATGGTGTTATAACTTTCTCTGGATTATAAATAGTTCTTAAAAAATCCAGAAAATCAAAATCCTGGCTTAAATTATGTTTGTTTTGATACTAGTTTCTCAGTGATTTTTCTCTTTTCCTACATGTTTAAAAATTCAGATGTCTACTGGTTTGAACTGAAATAACACATTCCTTTTTCTGCCCTTCTTGACTGATTACATCAGGATCACAGCCTCAGAAGACACACTGTCTCCTGGAGGTAGGCTCTGGTCTTGAACAGTGTTCCTCCTTACTTTTTCCTGAAGGCCTGGAGCTGCAGTTCCTTCTGGTTACATGCCAGACGCAAGTGTATGTGTCACAAACCACACTGCTCTGATGTGGGGGTTGTTGCCAGGGCTCAGCAGAAAGGCTTCCAGCTGAAGGAGAAGTTACTGAAACCTACTGGGGACAAAATTAAAACTAGAAAATCACCTGTTGTCTTCAATGCTCTGTGATTGCAGGGATGTGTAAAGAGGAAAGATCCTTAATTAAAAGCTTTCAGAAGTCTTAATGAAATCAGGTGTCTAATCCTAGAGGTAGAGCTGCTTTTGACTAGATAAGGCATATTGGCCTCGCATGAAGAGAAGGAACTCAGCTGAAAATCAGCTCTGGTTTCACATTCTGGTTTCACAGAATGAAAGTCTCCAGAGATAAAAGGGGCTTTGAATAATAACAACCCTCAAAGTTTGCAATAGGTTTTTGAAAGTGCAGTTGCATTACTAAAGCAAAATTTGGATTATATTGCAACTATCAAGGCAAGGTACAGATGTAGGAGTCAAAACCTGTCAATATATGTCAGCAGGTGAAGCAGGTGTTTGTCTCAAATGCACATTGTCTACTCTGTGCAGGGATGGATGGATGGATGGATGGATGGATGGATGTGCTCATCAGTGCACATTTCTGCTTAGCTATTGTGCAGCTCCCACATTTTCTCTCCTTTCCTCCTCTCCAAACAACCTCCACAAATCTAATTTTTCTTCTTTGAATGTTGGCAACAATAAGTTATAGGTGGAAAAACATAAAAAATAATGTCTTTGTCCATTTTAATTGATGTTCTGCTTTCTCAGGCCTTAACCTGCAGTTTACAAATTCTTCACCCTGCCTGGGTGTTCTTTCACTTGGCTGAAAATGCATGTTCATATAACCTGCCAAGTATTAGCACAAGTCCTTCAGAGGGCAAGAGGCATAAAAGGGGAAAGGAAGTTTAGCAAACTGGGGAAAAGTGCCTGTAGAAATAGAAAAAGAATGCAGACATATCAGAAGCAGGTATAGTGCCATACTTTTAGTTCAGTTTTGTTTAAACCAGCCAGATTTTAAGTTCATTTCCTCTGAACCAGTAATGTGTAGCACACTGGAAGTAACATAATATCCATGTACAACAGAGATTTCTGCACCAGCCAATATTGCACTCATGTTTATGGATAAAATTGACACTTGTCACATATATGTGGAATTAGTCCATAGTGGCTTTGTTTTTTTTTTTTTTTCTTCTTTGTTGAAGTAGTTCAGAACTTAGTTCAGAGCAATCCCATTTCTCCAGAAGTTGTGGGTGGTGGCAGAGCACTGGAGATCAGAGATGCAGTGACACACTGTGCATCCTTCATGTCTGTATTCTACTAAGTAGCTGTTGTTAAAAACAAACCAAAACAAAAAAGTTCCAGAGATCAGGGGCAGTGTTGACTTGTGTGAAGTCTCTTGCTTCCTGGGTTCATCTCTTTGCTCAGAGAAACAGCTCCCCTCTTTCTCCATTTACAACCCCATCTTGTAAGTGGTGTGTAATGGGGACGCCTCATCTGTGGAAACAGAGGTATCAGGAAGAGATAATACCCTGAGCTCATGTGGACAGAATTGCATTAGGAGAATGTCTTACACCTAACTACTCTGGTGTGGTGTGATGGAGAGACAGAAAGCTTCATAAAATTTGAAGTTTGCTCAGTTTCATGGTAGAAGAAGGAGATGGGCTCCAGAGCTTCAGCTGTGCACCTCTGAGGGCGTGAAGGGCATATGGGATTTCTTCTCTGATCACGAAAGGAGCAAAGGTTAGAAGCAAGCACCAGATGTGAGCTCATATTTTTGTAGATGAAGTGGATAGGAAAAACCAAAAAATCTGGGAGGAGCTGGTATTGCAACACCGGCTTCTAAAAGTAGCTGTTAATCAGAGATAATCTGTTTAAGGAAGTAAAATGATGAAAATACGCTTGGCTTGTGGATGTAAAATGTCTGTTACCACAGATGTAACTCTCTTTTTTATATTAGCAATTCACAAACTTTCACTCCCACCCCTCACCTCCAACAAAATCCATGGATCAAGGGAGCCGAAGGTTGTGGCTCAGCCTCACTGCTGCTGAGGCTTTGAAATAGCAAGTGAGCTGTCAGGATGTTGCAGTGCACAACCACATCAAAAAGCTGTGATGGTATCAACAGATCCTTTCTATCGAGGTTTCTAGGTAAGTATTTTCCAGGGTTTATCTAGGATGGCACTGGGCACCAACCTGTTTTAACCTGTTTCTTCATTCATCTCCTAAGAAATTCCTCAGAAAGTATCTTGGCTGCTGAGTAAAGGGGTATTTGTGTAATGTGAACTTTAAAGTGGAATGATGATATTGCTCCCACATAAATGCATCATTGAGGTAAAAGGGTGCAGTGGGTTTTAGGTAACCATTAACTTATGAAAAAAAATTTTTGTTGGAATGAAACAAACAGACCTGGTAGGAGTTTGTTTGTTTGTTTGTTTGTGGGTGTGGTTTTATTTTTTTTTCTGTTTTTGTGTCTCTTCCTCCCACTTCCCCCTCCTTTCCCCACCAAAGTCCCAAGTTCATACGGAGGAAAAAGTGACTGTGTCTTGGTGAAAGGTTAGTGCTTCTGGAACTAAGTATCAATACAATTTTATGTGTAGGCAGTACCTGTGATTATTATTTCAGATGGCTGAGAAGTAACTGTTGCCACCTCTGACTCTCTAAACTGAAGTTAATCTATAGGAATCTAAACAGACCTGAAGGTGCAAGACATTAACTGGGACACATCAGTCAATTTAACAGAATCACAGGGGTGATTACTTGTGTTGCAAAGAGTAACAGGCTTTGTAAATGGATTAAGTGTGTAATTTTAGCCCTGACTGTTGAGGTTTAATGCTGGTGTGCTTTCTTGCTTTCAGCCTCCCCTCAATATTCCAACTGATATATGTTGGTATATTCCAACTAATATATGTTGGTAGCAAATTGTAGGTTGGCATACATAAATTACACCTAGAAAATTTCTGCAACCCTCACAGTCTCTGGGATAGCAAAACCAAAGCCAGTAGTTTCCAGTTCACCTACCTGAACTACAGAAGACTGAGTTGCCTACCAGGTGTCTGAGACACCTTAGTGAGCAGAATGTAATGTAGCATGATCCCTAGGTATGGAGTTACCAGGAAGATCTTGAAGGTTTTACCAGCAGTGTTAGCATATTCTCACTGCCAGACATCCCTTTTCCCATCACTAATCTGGGACTTCTGCCTTGCAGTACTTGCAAGGGTCTATGTTTCCCTCATGTGCTATCTTTGACGTTATCAGCTGACATACAGGGCATGGTTTAAGTTCTTTACTGTGACTAGAATTAGCCTTCCAACTGAGAACTGCCATAGGAGAGATTTAATAAGCCATTGGAAATAGCCCCCTCCTTCAGTTTTGGTCATTCTCTGTTGCAGACTCAATGTAAACCAGATTAACAAGTTACCACGTGGTTTTGGCATTTTTCTGGAAGTATTGAATATGCAGGGGTTTTTATTGTAGTCTGGATTTCCTGCTGTTTAAAAATATGTGATATAAAGGCAGGAAGCTTAGAAAATATTTTACATATAAGAGGGAACATTGCTCTTGAGAGTGTCTCTACCCTGCTCTCCCAAACAGTTCTCTAAATCAAGAAATAAAAAGCTCAGTTAAACCTTGATATGGCCCAATGAATTGAATCCCAGTTTGCTGATGGCTCTTTTCCAAATGATGTGTTGTTTTGCTTGTCTCTGTCCTGAAATGTGAAAGTTAAGATACTGTATCTTTAGGATGTTGACAGAAATAAGTGTGGCTCCACAGTATTCAATTAGGATGAAATTCACTGTGGACTATTAACAGCATATTCCTCGTATTTTGGCAAGCAGCACGTGGTAAGGCTTGCATTCAGATTTTTCTTAAGGTCTGATGAGTTCCACTCTGTGCCATATATGATGGAACTGGATTATCCAGTCATAATTGTAGTAGTTCTCTGAATTCTTTTAGGCCTGAGAGTGAACCTCCTTACCAAGCAGATTTTAATCCATCACAGCCTTTAGCTGTGTTACCAACAAGCCCCGTTTATGATATGTGGGAGTTTATGCTGGTTCTGTGGCCTAGTGGTCTCATTTGAAGATGATTGCAAAACTCATAGATTTTAATGGCAACAGGAGGGGTGGTTTAAGGAGATTATGTAAGCCCTTCCTCAGGTGTTGGTCCATGCTCTTTGTAATTCTCCATTATCCTAAATCTCCATTGTAAAAATTATACAGAACACAACTTTTCCCAGTCCTTTCAGAAATCATTTATATATTGTCTGTGAATTTGTTTAATTACTTTTTTAGCTGGCTGATACTATTGACATCCACAATCTCCTGTGGAAGCAAGTCACAGAAGCTCACTACCTTCTATGTAAGGAATAATCTTTCAGCTTTTTTAAGCCAGTTTCCAGACTGCTTCCTTGAGTGTCATCTAGTTCCTGCAGCACAGGATTTAGTGAACAATGGTTTGGCAATCAGCATGGCCACCAGCTGCCGGATTATGTCAGGATATTGATATTGCATTGTATGATATCCCCCAGCTTTTCACTTTGCAAGTCAGAGAGTCCCAGTCTCTTACAATCTCTATTTTTTGGTCGATTCCACTGTCCCCTTAATGACTTTAGTTACCCTTCTTTGTACTTTCTTTAATTTCACTTTCTTTAAATTCACTTTCTTGAGATGCAGAAACCCAAGCCACACACCGTTTTCAGGATATAGGCTGACTACTTCTTATGTGGTGGTAAAATGTTCCTTTCTGCCTTGTTCTTGCCACCCTGCCTGATGATGTTATTTTCCTTCCTTCTGATCCTGTATGCTGAGTTGGAAACTGAGAGTTGTCAATGATCACTCCACTTTTCTTGGTTGTAACTGCCTTTTCCAAACTCCACATTGTGTAGGCACAGGTAGGCTATTCTTTAGGTTTATTTCCTTGCCTTTGACACTGACCTGCCATTTTTCTGCCTGCTCAGCTTGTCTGAGCTGATAAAGTTCAGAATGGCATGTGAAACAGAGTCTGTAAATAGGAGAAACTGCTGATGAAGTGTGCAGATAAAGGAATTGCAAAATGCTAGTTCTGAGTGTTGACAAACATGCCAATTGTGTCTGTGCATCAGCTGTGCTTGAGAGACACTGATGACTGGGTACCACACCTGGGTTTGTCACTGAGGTCAAGCATAAATAACCCTGTCCAGTAGATAGGGAGAGCTGGGATCCAGAGGCAAGATGCACAAGAGGTCCCAAGCCACATCTAGCCGGCAGTCCTAAGATTAACTGGCTTCATAATGTACCTTCTGGAAATTAAAATGATTTTTAAAATAATTGACCTAAATGCACCTGCAATAAATCTGCAAATCTACCTGCTTCTTAAGCTTGGGCTGTAATGGCTGCACCATTAATTTCAGAGCTAGCAGTAAACTAATGAGGTAAATTACCCAGTTGGTCTCATGTGACTGCAGGGACCACCCTGACACAGCAGCCAGCTTTCTTACTTTCCCTAGTGTCTCTGCAATAGCAGAGCTGAAAGTCTGGTTTTTGTATCTCTGCATCGCACACAGTCTGCAGTGTGATGCTGTGTGTATTAATGTGTCCTCAGGAAGCTGGTTGTGATTGGGATAAATAAAACAAAATGTAGCTATTGCAAATAAGTTAGAAAACATTTAGTGTTTAAAAAAAAATGTTTGGTTGATATTGTGGACCAGTGTTGGGGGATTTTGGAGATGTATGTGCTGTCTCTACGCATTCTAATGCCAGGCGTTACAATATGCTAGAGTGTGAGATTTCCTTTAAATTGTGTCTTAATAAATAGCAAGTGATTAGGCAAGACTTTTGATATATAGAGAAGAATCAAGCTTTTGTTTGCAGTTGCTGTAATGCTGAGAATCACAGGCTTGGCTGTGGGTAGAAGAACATACAGACAGCAGACTGAAATTTGCATTGCCAAAACCTAAAACCAGTATCATGGCACAAGAAGAGCTCCTTTCTTTAAAGGTGTGTTGAAATCCAGTTGCAAACTCCCTTTCTAAATGAAGCTGAAGAGGGTAACCCAGGAACCACAGGGCAGCAAGTCTGACTCGCAGCAGCAGCAAGATGATAGAGCTGATAGTAAGGCATACGAGCACTGGACAGGTAGCTATAAACACAATTGTGCTGTGGGAAACAGCACAACTATTTTAAAGGGCAATCTTACCAGTGTAGCCTCCTGGATCCTATTGTAACCTCCTGGTGGTGGTGTCACTAAGTGTGTCAATAAGTAGGGCACAGAAGGGGGTTGTATGTGGATTTTCAAACAGCTTTAGGCAAGGGTTCACACCAGAGGTTAGTAAAAAGCTAAGTTGCTGTGGGACTGGAGGAAAGATTTGTTAATTTTTTCTTAATAGACAGAAAGCTGTTTAGAGGGTGAGATGCTCTCCATTCAAATTTCAGATGCTTTGAAAGTGAAGTAGAAGCTAGTCTAAAGCCACAATGAAAATTCACATTTTAGCTTCCCTGTGAGACAAAATGTTTAATGAACCTTGTGTGAGACAGGCTTTTGGGTGAACAAGCACTGTGTGCAATGTCATCAGTGGTGAGTCTGTGGCCTGTTCGTTCCAGGACTTTAAGGGCATATGTAGTCAGAAGGAAATTGATGGCCCATGGACATGCAGAAGCCAAGTACATAAAATAAATGGGTTTGGGCTGTTGGCCCCTCACAGCTGATGCTGATCATGCCACCCAGCCCATCTGTGAAACAGAGGGATGAGACACTGCAACTGAGCTATCAGCTAAAAAGATGCAAGGAGAACACAATTTCCTTTCTTTTATTTCTCCTTCCACTGTATCCTAAAAGAAACCCCTTCCTGGCCATTATTCAGATTCTCATTCCTCCAAATAGCATTAATAAAAATATTTCTGAGGTAGGAAAAGGTGTGTATGAAACCTCAGCCCTGAGGAAAGATGTTACGTGCAAGCGGAAATTACTTTTTGCATTGGAAATGTTTGTTCAGCCTTAATGGTATTCACCGATCCCATGAAACAAAGCAGGGAGAAAGAGCAAATATGAGTGAATCCAAGTTTTGCCTATAGGCTTTTTTTTCCCCCTCTTTTATTCTGAGTTGAATTTGATCCATTTTCTTTTATTTGCTGTAGAATAACAATGATCCTCTGCTCCCCCAACAGTAAACATTGCAGCCTGTGAACATCAGGGTTCAGCAAGCAAACTTTGAAAAATCTCTTTGCAGGGTAAATGTCAGGCTGTTGTTCAATTAATTATTTTTAAAAGTGAATTCACATGCAGCAGTGACCTTTAGCTGTGCTCCACACACACCGCTGCTTTTTATAATCTCATTTGGTGTTCCATGTCTTGGGCTAATAGGAGGGACTGGTGGTCTGCATAGCAGCAGAAGAGATGCCTGCAATGCTGGGGTGGGGGGAGAGATGCTTCCTTCACCCTGCTGGTTTGGGGGATGGGGATCAGTGAGAGCCCCAAACCTCAGAGGGTAATCTACTCTGAATCTACTCTTCCTCTCCACCTGAGGCATGCTGGGACCACCTTAGTCTTGGTCAGAGTCACCAGGGCTTGAGGAGGGGGTGAAATGACTGATCCCACCTGGTATCTTGTCCCCTTCTCACTGGTGGTATCTTCTGTCACCAACAAATGATTCACAGCTGGGGCTCGTACACAGAAAAAGATAAAAACTGATGGGGTTTGGAGTCCTGTAAATGGGACTGGGCTGTCTTGACCTCTCCATCTGGCATGGTTTGTTGTCTCACCTGGTCTCACTTCAAAATTCAAATGAGAAAATAACAATTCCTCTTTGCAGGTGGAGTGAGAATGGCTTTCTTGACAGGAGGCATACATGTGCATCCCAAGGGAGCAAGCAACCAGCTGGGAGTGAGTGCTTTGGTTTTGCAAGTTTTCTCACAGAGGTCTGGATTTGCCAGTTCTGAGAAAATGTGCCCAGATGCAATAAGAACATCCACATGAAAAAAAAACCTGCTTGAATGAAATAACTGGGAAACACCAGTGATAGGGTCTAAAGTAATTCCAGAGAGGTTTAGGGCTCTTGATCTGCAAAAAAATAATCAATCATCCTCACCTTGCACTACAGCTGCTCTCCCGAACTCAGAAGCTTAAAGGAAATCATACTTCATTGGAAGTAGAAAAATAATTTCTTTTTTTTTTTTTAACTCCTGAAGCTACTTCAGCAGGTGATAATGTTAAAAACATTTATATCTCCTGTCATAGATGCATGGAAGATCACCAACCATCATGAAAAAAAGTGGGAATGATGGCAGGAACCTGGACTGCCGTGTTACACAGGTGAGGAAGTGCTGTAGCTCCAAGCCGCTGCTGTGCACTGGCTGGAGACCCAGCAGACTTGTGCTTATTTAAGTCCATTTGAGTTTTACCCAACTGATGCCCTTACTTGGCTGTTTGAATTTCCTAGATTCTACAAGCTTCGTGTTTTGGTTCTCTTTTGCTATGAGGCAGAGATTTTTTATGTCTAGGTACCACACTTCAGCAAATAGTGTTTAATGCTATGGAAACCCTCTGCCTTTTGTTTTCTGAAGCATTATTATGTTTTCTAAGACAAGCTCAAATGTGAGGTTTTATATCAAACAATTTCTGTTTGTCTTCCCCACTTTGCTCTCCATCATTCTCATACTCTATATTGTTTATATTATGGACACAGATCCTAGTACTTACTGTGCAAGTAAAAAACATAGGAAGCACATCCAGATGCATATATGCCCTTTGATCATATTTAGCACTAGCGCTCAGCTGTTCCTTGCTTGTGGCATGTATATTCTGATATTCCTTAATCCACTTAAAAAACTCCAACCAAAATAGTGTAAATACTCAAAAATGTAATTACCCTATTTCTTGCCAATTGCACTGAGCAGAAAAAGGAAAAGAAAATGCTAGTGAAAAAAAAGCAAAACATGCAAGAGGAGAGTTGGAAAAGGTCTTCCTGTTGATGATGAGCTAGACATTGTATGTATGCATATGCATATTCCAGATACAGTAACTATATTCGTGATTTTTGAAGGACCTTTAATATAGAATCATTCACTTATAATTTATTCTCTTTTAAGACTTGGGTAATTAAATTCAGATTCAGGTTTTTTGTTATGTTTAACAACATGCTAAAAGGGCAGTTTTAAAATTTATATTAGACTTGTGCCTAAATTTGTGTGTGATGGCTCAGGACTTGGCTTTGCCCTCCTGTGAAGAGGACATCCATATATATTAGTGATATGATCATAATTTTGGCTCCCAAGTTAGGTTCTCTTTAGTAAAACCACTGCTGATTTTCTGGCAGGTGAATATCATGGAGGTACCAGAGGGCAGCTGGGGGTGGATGGGAGCTAAGGGCCTCAAAATAGACGTCCGTGAGAAAACCTCCGCCTCGTGTGCATAGTCCTTTCTGACTTACTGAGCCTGATGACAGCATTCCCTCTTCCACTGCTTTTGTAGTCATGCAACATCATCAAGGGGTCAAAGTAACTGTTTTACCAGCTATTAAGGATGATAGTGGAAAAGGTTTGTGACCAATACTTCCTCTGAATACTATTTAATGGAAGAGCAGAGAAGATCCTGGCAGTAAGAGATACTTAGTATGCAGAGCATCAGTGCCTGGGTCCATTTCCTTTCATTAGCCTTCCTGGAAGCGCTTTCCGTGACTGATGTCACCCTTATATACAGCGTGGGGTCATGCTGTTTGTACCCCCTGGCAGCACCTCCCTTCTGAAGCAGTGCCACAGCAGCTGCTGCCAGCAGGATGGAGAGGGGCTGAGCTGGCGGGGCTGAAGGAATTGGGGCTTATCTGCCCAGGGATCAGGCAAGAGGGGAAAAAAAAAAGCAACTCACAGGTAACAAGAGCAAGCTGGCTAGCTTAGGGAAAATGTCCAGTTTATATCCATCTTTGTGGAAATAGGGCCCATTTTCTAGAAGGTGGTACCAAGAGGAAGCCAAAATGTCTCTGCTTCAAAGGCAAGATCTGGCTCTCCCTATTCCATCCCTGCAGACATATTCCTCTGGGTGTCTGGCTCATGAAGTGTGCTAGCAAGAAAAAACAAACTCCTATTGTTTGCCACAAATTTAACCTGGGGATCAATACAATACCTTGGTTTTCTGTGCTCTCAACGTGACATTAAGAACCTACATTGCCCCCAGAAGAGCATGTAGACCCTGAGCTAGAGCTCCAATGCATCTTTTCCTGGTGTTTTTTTGGAGCCTCAAAGACATAGTACAGTGTATCCTCAGCCTGAGTTTTCTCCTCAGTTGGACTGGTCCTTGGTCTCCCTTCAGAAATGTCATTAAGGTAATTCACATAAATGCAAAAAACCATTCTCCCTTTTTGCTTGTTGAAGCTATCAGAAAAGCGTGGCTCTTCTATTGATACATAGTCTGGAAAGGCAAAGGTCTTGTCTCAAGTTTACTCCTCTTAGGTGCTATAGGTACAGTGCTGGAGTGCTGCCCTTCACTGAAGTTTTTCAGTCAGTGCCAGGAATAGCACTTTTCTTCAGGTCAGAACACATTTTAAAATTTAAATTCAACCTCATTAGTCGGTCACTGGGGTTGTGCTTGTGCACAAAGACTAACTACTGATGTGGATATGGAAAAAAAAAGACCCTCTGGACAGATTAAAGCTGGTTGTAGAGCAAAAACTGAGTGTCTAATACAGTGATTTCCTTGTCCTGTGATGTTTTTCTTATAAACCAACAAAGAGGATCTGAGAATGCTCACTCAGTCTGGAAGCAGAGAGTGGTACAGGTCTAGGTTAACCATGTACACTTGGAGAAGACAGACAAGAAGCCAAACATGACATCATGATAAACTGAATGTAACAAGGGTTTCCAGTGGTATTAATATTAGATGATAATGTCGGAGTGCAGCTGGTAATTAGACAGGACAGCTGCCAAGGCCAGTCATTAGTAACGTTGATCTACTTACTTGAAAACCAGAAAAAAGGTATTGCAGATGTTTCTCTGTCACTTTTGTTTTGGCTGTAATGGACACGATAGCTCATTGCAGGTAAAAAGTTCACCTTCCTGCATAACAGTCTTGGATTGTTTGAGTTGCTACAGGATGTTCTTATTTCTTACTTGTGTTTGGCCCAGAACTGTAAATCACAAACACCAGGCTGTGTAATTCTGACTTTTATTACATTAATGTATTTTAAGAGCAGGAAATCTATAGACTTTTGGCTCAGTGCAGCAGAAGCAGAGCATGGTGAGTACTCTGTGGTCAAGAATGTTCTCAGAAATATGCCTCTTCATAATCTTTGTTTGGCTTCTGGGCTAGGGAAGGAAGGACATCTCAACCTCTCGGCACAGGTGAGCTGGGAATGGGTTCTGGGTGGAGGAGGAATTTGTTCCCTAAACATAACGAGGGAGGAAGAGTAAAAAAAGTGATATTGACTTCAGTGCTGAGACCAGCCTGTGGATGCAGGAGTCTCTTTGCACAGGGTCATTGCAATACACTTCATTGCATAACATCAACAGCGTAGCCGAGACAGCAGTGGAAGGCTCCTGATACCACATCTTGGTGCCTTTTTTACTGAGCCCTGGCAGCAGCTTAAAGTCTACCTGCAACCTCTTCAGGAAAAAAAATAAATCCCTAAGGTGCACGCATTGGTAGCCTGCACTGAAATGTTTCCTCAGTCTCTTCCTAGGCATTAAACAGTTTTAAATAAACCTTATGTGTTTTGGGGCGCTCCCCTCCAGCCCCACTGAATGTCCATGGTGCCACAGCACGGAAAGGTGATCTGCACGTTGTCAGAGACTGGAAAACGTGATCTGCTTTGAGACATCTTGGGGGCTTGGAATAAGTGGTAGGAGGTGGGTCAGGCCTTGCTCTGGTGAGGGGGTGTCCTGCCCCAGACCCCCCAGCCCTAAAGAATCTCTCAGTCATGGTACACTGGAGGCAGCCCCAGTGTCACCTGCCCCAGTGTCACCTCCCCCAGTCTCCAAGAGGCTGAGAGACCAGAAATCCCTCCTGGGGAGAAGGCCCAGGATGGGCCAAGGCTTTAAGAAGCCTGACCAGGAGGTAAGCACATTGTCCTTCAGCCCTACCTTCATCTTACAGTTTTACATTGCTGCAAACCAGGAGTTGGTAGGTGTCTGTTTTTCTATATCTTTCCTGTCTTTCTGTTTTTCTCCCTTTCTTCTTTTAACTCTCTTCTCAAGGAACGTAACATCAAATGTCTTTAGAGGTTTTCTGTGTTCAATGGGCTAAGTCCATGCTGTGATAAGTGATGTTATGTTGTATCTACTCTTCTGCCAATGTACTTTAATTTTCTATAGTTTGCCAGTAAACTTTTTGGTGTTTTTACCTCTTGAGAATATTTGGTTGGAATTTTCTCCTTTGCATCTACCCAGAGAAAAAGAACCTTGGTTTACTCCTAGGTTTAAGCGACCTCCATGTAACACATGTGCAGCGGTAAAATCCTTCAGACTTGTGGCTGGCTACCACCAGAATCCGTGTTCAGCTGTTGTAAGTGTGGGCGAACTCACTAATGATCATGATCTTCTACCTGAGTGTGTCATTTTCCACTCTGCTTTTGCACAGCTATGTTAATTCGGGCAGAGGGTGATGGGAGAAACCAGATTGCTAAGCATATGGTCTACAGGGCCAGGACTGCTCTATCCACTTAGGGTAGCCTCTGGGCCTGACTTTATACTGCTGTGTTTGGAGAAAACAACTCTTCCCCGTGTGAATAGTCTAACCCGAGAGAGCCCTGTCAATGGCGTTCAATGGGCTGTGTTATATGGGCTGTGAAGTTGCCAGTGAATACAAATATTTGCAGGAGAGAGGTTCAACAAACATCCATCTTTTCAAAGGCATTAAAGGTGGATTGCTCCTTTATTTTATTGCTTCTGAATATCCTACCCTGAATGTACTGCTCTCCGTCAACTGTGAAAGTGTGCTGGAGAGTCTTGAACACAAGAGTCATGTTACAGCTCTTGATCCTTCTCATCCGTGAGTTCCCTGCCTGCTCAGGAATGCCTCAGGTAAGTAGTGCTGAGCCGCTGGGGCAATTATATCACTGGGATATCTTTTAACCTTTCTTTTAGCTATCATACATTGGGAGAATTACACTAAACCAGGTCATAACAGAAATGTTGTGAAATGGAAGTCGAGATGAGAGAGACGTGCTTCAGTAAAAGTGAAAGTGGAGAGGGAGCGATGCGAGGGGGAGATTTGAACTGCATCTCCAGGTTCAGCCTGTGAAGAGGAGAGGTAGTGGAAGCTAATGCAGTGAAATGAGCTGTAACAAAGCCACACCAGGAGTTATTCAGCTGTTCACAAGAATTTTAGAAGAACTATAATTGGGAAATGATGTGAATATCAAACAAAATGTCACTTGACTGGAAGCCTTGAAAAGAGGAGGAAATAAAAGAAACTGAAGAAAAAACCCTGCATTACATGTCACCCTCTTAGACACACTCTGAAAGAGTTCCCTGCTCTCCACTCAGACCTTTTGGCATGCTATTGTGTAGCATTGTGTATTTCTGTGTGGGGTGCTTCTCCTTGAAAGAATTTAAAATTATGAGAAAGCTGGCATGTCACATTAAATAACATCACATGTTTTTCTGTTTGGGAGGGAAAAAAAGGAAGAAAGTACTATGCTGAGTTCCAAGAAAATAACTACTGAGGAAATGAGTGCGGCAACCAGCTCGGATCCTGTCCCTGGAAAATAGCACCTATGCCAGCACAGGGAAACATTCTCTGTATCCTGGCAGGGTTCATAAATAGGCTTGAATTTCTTCTGCGTGCTGTTTGCTGGTGACATGCAGACCAGCTTACCCACATCTCTGATCTCCCCAGCTGTCCATACTGATTTTTGAGTCCTAATATTGGAGGGTTTTTTTCTAAAATTTGAAATGTGTGTAAAAATATCAGGATTGTTGACCACCATTTCGACTCTTGTTAACTAATATTCACTTTTTCCTTCTAAATTCCCTGTCTTCTATTCTTCTCTGGGAATAAGCCATCTTGAAAGCACTTTGGTACTTTCTTCCTCCTCATCATTATCCTTCACAGGCAGAGAGCACCATTGAGTTGGGTCTTCTGGGCCCTTGATGTTCTCCTCAGCACTCGCAGAAGAATTGTCCTTTGGACAACATGCAGCTCCTCTCTCTTTAATTTAGTGTAAGTTTTGTCTGGAAACACCAAGAAACCACCTGCTGCATGTAGAAGCATAAGGACCCAGTGGGCCATTGAGCCCACTGCATGCCTGGGGAGGGGAGGAGGACTAGGACAAGGTTTGCTTTGAGGTTTACCCAACCGAAAAAATCCTCTTTTCTCCTGAAAGGAGAAGATGACAGGGCTGTGGAGAAATTACACATCAAGAAGACAAGAAGAGCAGTCTGATTTTGATTAGACAGAATTTCTCAGTGGCCTCACCACTCTCCTCCTCACCTCAGATCTTCTGCAACCAGGAGCTTTAAAAAGAGGTTAATATGGGTTTTGCATGCTTTACTTGCTGGGGCTATATGGAGAAAAAGGGATGATTCAAGACACTGCAATAAGACAGCTGTCAGATAATAGATACAGTATAATGTTATGCAAGTAATATTATATACATTAAATGCATTAGAAATAGATATTACATTTTTAGTAATGTTGTTATGCATCTGTCATGATTTGATAGGAAACCCTTCAGGTAAATATTCTTAAGGGACTAATGAAACAAATATACTGATTTCTACCTGTAAACAGTAGTGATTTTGATGGAAATTTCCCAACTTGTGTTTTAAAATAATGCTTCATATACAGTAAGCACAAGAAAAATCCTGCCTTGGAGCATCGCAGGAAAACAACAAAACACTAATCCCTGTTGTGTTTTTTCTTCACCTTCCTGTCTTCACTACAGAGCTGGGAGACACTTGCCAGCTTCAAAAGGAAGAAAAAAGTAAATTCACTCTTTTGCTGTGAATATCAGAAAATGAGGTCTGATAGTAAGGTTTTAGGTTTCTAGTCAATTCTTCCTATTCTGTCTTTGAATGTATATTTGGATTTTTTGAAGTTTGGTTGGGCTTTCTGAACGGTGGTTTTTTTTTTTTTTTTTTTTTTGTTTGGTGTTGTTTCTAGTCAGTGAACCATCATCTCTAAAGGCATCCCCCATCAGGCTGTGTGGGGGAAGAGTTAAAATAAAACACACATGCAAGCACAGGTCCACAGGCAAGTGAGTGTATAGCCTTGAGTCAAGGCTGGTAGAGAGCACTTGGTTGAGCCCAAGCAGCAGTTACCAGCTGCCGTGTGAGAGGGTGGCTGGGCAGGGGTCCCTGAGCCCCACCGTGTGCCCCTCAAGCACAGAGGCGGGGTGGAGAGGTGACAGGGGGCAATTTGGGCTGTCGTCACTGTGGACACTTTACTCCCAAAGAGAGAAGCCCAGTCAAATGGTGCTGAAGAACAAAGTCAGGTTTAAAAGACCCAAAGTCATAATTTATTTGGGGAAGCTGGTACTGCAAAAAGAATATGACAGGGCAGGTCAGCACTAACATCCAGCCTCACGCAATCTCTCAGCAGAGGGATTTAGTATTTGCATGTTTGTCCCGCTTTCTTTCCCGTTCAGAAGGATACATGAAGCAATGAAGATGATTTGTGACATATTCTTATTCCTGCTACAGAGAATAAGTGTTGTTTTCAAGTCTGAGCAGGAGCAGGTCTTGTATCTCCCTCAGCTGTACAGCTCTCCATTGTTTTTCTCCGCTCACTTAAGGATCTCACAGAGGCACACCTCAGGTGTACTTGTGCTTTTATCTTTGGTCTCTGTTGTTAATGGGTCTAATAGCTAACATTCTTTTGGATGAGACCTTATTAATCAAGGACTGTCTGCTCTAGTAAAGGTCTAATGGTGTTTTAAAGTTCTTCTTCCAACAGCAGAGCTTTGCCTGTAAGTCGTTAACCAAAGTTTCCCCAGGGCTCTCTAGTGTGTTGTCAAGCACTGCCCCTTCCCCTTGCAGGAATGGCTGCTTTTTGGTGGATCTGAGATGCAAAAGGCAAAATCAAACTAAAATATGAGCTCCGTGTTTAAGTTAAATAACAGTGCTGCTGCTATTCTGAATTCAGTAGCATTCCTTGAAATAATTTCCTGGGAAAGGCTTTGGCAGACTTTACTTTCCAACTCATACAAATATGAGCTGTTCTTGCTGCTTTGGAGTGACTGAATGGAGGAGGTTTGCACACTGTGGTGTGCTTTTGATTTCCTTTTTTATTTTATTCCTGCTTAAAAAACATTATAAAACACTATGAATTCACTTGAAAAGCACTGTGTTTTTTTTCTCTGTTATGCTATACAAAGTTATACCATGAAATATTGCCCTTCTGTGGGAATTTTTTTTAGCTGGCTGCATGGCAATGCAATTGAGGGCTTGGCAAATACCAGCAAGTAACTCTTGATGTTACCACAATGTTCTGAAAAGCTTGTATCAGGATAAAGTGGTTTTCAGCTATGTTTAACTGCAATGCAAAGTGCAAAAGAAAAATTGGAGTATGACCAAACTGCTCCTGATGGTTTTGTTCTTGTGCATCATATGTGCTGGGGGCAGAAACTGTTCAGTTTTCAGTGCTGCTGTAATGGCTCCCTCTAGTAATGCATTGGATGTTATTACAAATTGAATGGCAGCACTTGCACTTGTGAATTGAAGCTTCGCAGAGCCCTGGTAGCAAATTCAGATACTTCATATTCTTGTTGAAAATCCTGATGTGGTGCGAGGGGAGCCCAGCTCAGCAGATTTCACCTGCAGAGGAGGGCAAGAAACTGGTTTTTGGGAAAGCAGGGGAGGTGGTCTGGGCCCTGGGGGTGGTGGGGAGCAGCAAGGGACTGATGGTGAATGCAGCAGGCTGACTTTTGACATCTGGGTGGCTTCACTCAGCTGATACCTTGGAGAAGGAAACCTGAAAATAGGGAGTGAAAGGGTGGATCTTTTAACAACTTGTTTTGTATCTTCTGCAGTGGGGCACTTAGAAGGAGAGCAATGGGCCTGTAATTATCTTATGGTGACTCCTCCTGCCCCCTGCTCTTTCTGGCAATCAGAAAAGCTGCCACTTCCCAGACCGGTGCAGTTGAGCACCACTCGGCATTACACCGGGCATCTTGCTGCAGGAGACAAAGAACTGCCTTTGAATGCCCACAGAAAGACACTGAAAATAGCTGGAAGCATCCCAGGACAAACAGATGAACTGAATGTGCAGACATGGGGGAAATATTATAAGGGGATTGACTGTATTTATCCAAGGTATGAAAAGCGCTATTATTCCCAAACAAAGAGGTAACCTGAGGAAGCTGCCCCTTTCAAGGAGGAGCAAATGGAATGGGTTCTCCTCTTCTTTATGCCATGACAAAATGTGCCAGGGGCTTTGTGAGCAAATAGAAAATAGGGCCCTGAGGCGAACAGCTAACAGTTTAAGGCTAGACCAAACAGTGTGTGTTTGCAGGTAGCAGTCTGCAGGTTAGGGAAAGGGGAGAGGAGATTAGAGAGGAGATAATCTGCACTCCCTAAGGGATAGCACACGGGCTAGCCAGATCAGATGGTTCAGTTATGACAATAAATCCGTTTGCTGTCTATCTGGATTACTGTACGAGTTTTTGGGATGGGTACTGCTTTTGCTGCTGGAGCACTCTGACCCTCAAACACCCCTGCTTACAACGTGCTTGGAGGTGGGAAAGATCTGTGTGCTTCTCTCAGCTTCCTGATGAGAAAATACGGT
Organism: Picathartes gymnocephalus; assembly: GCA_013390045.1. Lineage (NCBI taxonomy): Eukaryota > Metazoa > Chordata > Aves > Passeriformes > Picathartidae > Picathartes > Picathartes gymnocephalus. The sequence continues at coordinate 131,442 of WEKY01013872.1, read as the reverse complement.
AGCTGCTGACCCTGAGGGAGCCTGGAGCAGTGCAGAAAATGCTAAGCCCTGAGCCTCTGATCTAGAAATGCTTCCTATCACCTCATTTTTGGAATAACATTTGCACATTTTAAAAATTATTTTTGACTGCAATGTTTGATCTTGTAGCTGAGACCAATCTTCTGGTAGTTTTTGCTAGGGTCTCAAGTCACCCTTGGAGCTGGTTCATTCAGGCAGAACACAGGTAGAACAATGTTGCCTGTGTTCAGCTAACCTGGTGTAATGATACAAACTCTAACCTGTAATGCAGTGCAATATCCTGCAGCCGAGAGATTTTTATGCTGGTGCTGTTAAATCAATAAACTTGGTAAGTTAGGCTGGTACAGATATTTTTAATTGCTCTCCCTACAGACAGCCTCACAGTTCCAATGTCTAATCAGAACTACAAACTATTCAGAGGAGTTTTCTTTGCAAATAGGGTTATGAGTAATCAATAGCTCAGTGTATGTGTGTGTGCACAAATACTCATTTAGTAATTCTGGCCTGTGAGCGCATTCATTAACCTGACTGCCTGATGTTACCCCAGCCTCCCTCCCCTCTTCACAGACAGGAAAAAGGAATGCATTCATCGATTACACTGCTTTAATTTATTTGCCTAGTTCTAATCTCTGCACAAGATAAGGCTGCTGAGAATTGTCAAATTGCATGCTTTGGAGAATTGAAGAGGCCACTTCCTCTCTATTTCCTACGTTATATGATAATGCAAGGTCCATGGTAGCATTTTCCCTCTCCATGCAAAACATCAGTTAATGGATATAGCTTCTAGTGTCACGGTTTTGTGCTAGTATGTCCCATCATTTATGCATAGAGAAATTAAATAAATAGTTAATACCGTTGGAATACAAATGGGCTTTGAGTAAACAAACAGAATTAACTACCTACCAGCCCTTTTCTTTGAGAAAGGCTGTTCCCCATTAAATAAAACCAGACTGGTCCTGTTTTATGTATGTAATTTTGATTATGTAATTTTGATGTTGAAGGTTTATTTAATTACAGTTCTTTTAATTTTGTCTCCTGTGAATTATTGCTGTATTCCTCCCCCCAAATCCCTTAGTCCAATGTTGCCTCTCAATGACAGATTGCTCTCTGCTTGATGTGCCTGTTGCTTACTTGTGAGTGTAGGAAAACCTGTGCAACAAAACTGCCCTTCAGTGGATGTTGGACATGGTCTTTATTATCAATCTTACAGGAATGGTTGGTTAAGCAGCTGCTGGCTTTCACATGAAGCTAGTTCTGTTTTTATTTCAGCAGTGGGAAAGGGAGACAACGCTGTCAGTGCTGCAGGTGCAGAGCTGTAGGCAAGTGTGGATCTAACAACTTGCTGGGCTTCTGTGCTGGAGTGTGGCATGATGCCCTCTCCAGGAACCACAGCACTGACAGGCCAGCCAGAGGCTTACACTGCACAGGATAAATCACAGGGAAAGAGCCAAGTTGCAAGAGGGAAAGAGAAATGTGAGTAAAGAGAAGGAAATGAAGTGATGGGAATGTGCAGGCAGAGAGAGGAAGGAGCAGCAGCAAAGGCAGCAAGTAGGGAAGAAGGAGTAACCTTCCATGACCTCCATACTCCCAACAACATGGAGTACCCCAGGACCCCAGCCTGGGCACCCACATGGCTCCAGACACCTAGAGATGAAGGTGTGGAGGAACCTTTGTGCTGTATCCTTCCTTGGAGGATCTGGCATTTGTTTCACCGTGGGGAACATTGTGGTGTGGCTGGAGAGCTTCCCCCTTCCATCCTGCCTGCACCGTGTAACAGCTACAAATTGTCCATAAGCACACTGACGTTGTGCCTCAGCTTATTCCGGCAAAAACCTTGTCCTGACTTGGCCGTGAGTGGGCCCTTCTCCTAAGCTTCCCTGATGCTGGGGTTTTCCTAAAACCCAAGGGGTCCTGGTCTGGGTCAGGGAGAAAAGGAGGGGGGCTTATTGCGTGGTGGGGTCATAACAGTGTCCCCCACTTTGCTTTTCTGTCTCCTTATTGTAGGTGCCTCTCATCATTTCCCTTGTTTTTTTCCCACATGGATCTGAAACGCAGTTGTGTTTTTTCTCTGGAAATGATGGGTGTTGGCTGTTTCTGAAGTGGTGGAACAGTGCTACACATTGTGCTGGTGGGAACTGGGAGCCTTTCATCAGGTTGGGCCCATCTGGAGAGTTAATGTGAGGTCCTACTTAACCTTACACCCCAGGGAAGAGACTTTCTGCACTGAGCTGGTGAGGAAAATGGTGAGGAAGCTGAAATACCCACAGGATCTTTTGCCTTATCCCCCAGGTCATGAACTGCACAGGGCTCAGACAAATAGTGGAGCTTCATTTCTGATTTACTTCAGTGCTCAGATAAGAGTACCTGCATGCAGAGAGGTGCTACCCTACTGTGATTTGGGAGATTCATTTGTTGAATATGTCCTGGGTATTTCTCATCAACTCTAAAGTCACACCAACCGCCCTAAAGTTATTTGTTGGTTTTGGTTTTTTTCCTAAGTGGGGGTAAAATAAGAATCCAAGCAGAAATAATGTCTCCCTACCAACACTTGCTGTGGTCAGCCCAGGTGCATGATTTTGAATGTACTGATGGCTATGGTATGTGACAACCTCTTGTATCCCCAGAATGGCTGTGTGCTCGGGGGAAACACAGCTTCCTCCAGAAAGGAAAGGGGAAAGAGTGGGGGAGTGTTGCAAACACCATTTACATATCTGGGAGATGAGCTCATCCTCTTCTGTGCAAATGGGAATCGAGAGGATCCATGGAAAAAAAAAAAGAAATTCAATTAGTCTTTTCTGAAAGGTAAAGAAAGCACAGTTTTCCTCTGGTAATGGGCTTAAAGGAGGAGAAAGCTGCATTGCTAATTTCTGCAAGTGTGTAAACATCTCTCTGGTCTGTAAATGCTGTTTCTTTCTTTAAAGCAAAACCTGCAAAATTCCCATATTTCTGAGTTTCTACCCTCCTGACCAAGGTTTGTGACTTCTGCTCAATTTCCACTGCCAGCTGAATGATAGATACCCCCTACATTTGGGAACACACACCACCCACCACCAGCTAGACACTTACCTAAGGAAGGAAATTGTTTAGTCTATGAAGTAGCTCCTCTATTTCTCTCTAATTGCAGCAACTCTGTGTTGGACAGATGGCCAGGTCTCTGCATCATGTCAGGGAAGTTCTGCTTATGTGTTTGTACACCAAACTTTATTACAACACTTCCAGACACATTTATTTTAAGTTAACTTTGACCACTCTGGTGCTGCATCAGAATAAGACACATCTTCACAGCAGCACCTCCTGCTTACTCACCCTGTCTGTAAAAACCTTCCTGCTGCTCCTCAAGAAGACTTTGCTTGATGTTTTACTCCCATCTAGTGCTTTTTATTAAAACTGCTGCTGCTGTGTTTCTGACATGGGACTAGTCTGAGCTGATCAAACATCACCTTATTTCCAACCTAGGTGTTGACAAAATTTCTTTCCATCTGGCTATGAAAATCCACAGCTCTTTGATCCTCCCTGGTGTTGTGGAGGTACAGGAAGGAGGGAGATCCATGCAGACTTTTGCTTCTGTAAAAGTCTTTTGTGTCTCATGTACAAGACACTACTTTCATGATTGTTTTCTTGTCAGAGGAATCTTGACACTTATATTTGTTTGAAGCAGGTTTCTTAAATACCTTCTTGTTGGTATTGATGGGAATGGGAAGGCTGCTATATGAAATGTGAGTGGTGTACTTCAGTGGTCTGTATTGGGACCAGTGTTATTTAATATCTTCATTAATGACATAGAGAGAGGGATCAAGTGCACCCTCAGCAAATTTGCAGATCACGCCAAGCTGACTGGTGCAGTTGTCACACCTAAAGGATGGGATGGCATCCAGAGGGACCTAGACAGGTACAAGAAGTGGGCCCATGGGAATCTCAGCAGGTTTAACAAGACCATGTGCAAGGTGCTGTACCTGGGTCAAGGCATTCCCTAGCATCGACACAGGATTGCCAGGGTGAGAGCAGCCCTGCCCAGAAGGACTTGGGGGTGCTGGTGGATGTGAGGCCAGACATGACCCAGCCATGGGCACTCACGACCCAGAAAGCCAAATGTCCTGGGCTGCATCAAAACCAGCCTGGCCAGCAGGTGAGGGAGGTGACAGATATCTCACATGCCTGCATCACTACAGGCAGTGGGAAAGCCCTGGGCTGAATGGAGGAGGAAGCCCAGAGGAAGCTGGTCTGCCTGTCTGTGCATTCAGTGTGGGACTTATATAAATAAAGACCCCTAAATTCTTCCAGGGAGTAGGTGATGACCAAAGATGAGTCACACTCTTCAGGTCAGCGTGTCAGGGTTTTCTGTAGGTAGCACACTCTGCCAACAATGGTAGCACCCCCAAGTAGGAGGCAGGTGAGCATCCAGGGCAGTGAGGTGCTGGCATGGCCCTAGCTGTGTGTTATTTGTGTGGTATTTGGTCCTTACTGTAACTGTGGTTTGTTCTTCATACAACAGTTAGCACGTTAATTAAAAGAATATTAGAGGAGGTGATCATGTGGTGGGGAAACTGGCAATAAAGCCAGACTCCTCAGCTGGAGGGTGCTCTGTTTTGAAGCAAAGCAGCTTCCTGTGGGTTAGTGCTGACCTGGCAGGGATCCTGAACAAATCCCATCTTGGCTGTCCTGCCCAAGTACTGACATCTTTCCAGCCTGGATTCCTCTCTACTCTGTTCTCTCCCACTGTTTGTTTTCTTCCCCATCAGGGCTTCATGGAGCAGGCTGAACATGGAGTAACCTGGTGTCTCCACATATCTGGTATATCTCCACTTGTGGCTGCTGATAAATCTGCTGGTCCCCTTGGTGTTGAACTTTCAGTAACGCAGAAAAAAAATTGTTCCTCATGTTGCACCCCTTGCTGAACTGCGCCGAGAGGTTTTGCTTTTCCTACTGAGTTTCTACAGTCTGTCGCTCACTCTCTGTCCCTTGTGCTACTTACATCACCAGTCGTTCCAGCCTGGATTGATCCAACCTCTGTTTTTTGCTTAGCTGGCAGCTGTTTTTGCTGAGTGTTTTGTTCCCCTCTGGCACCCTCAAAGACCCCTTCTGCTACCAAAACCTCAAGCTCACTTCCACCTCTGGGTGCTGCCATTGCACTGACCTTAAATATTTCCTCATCTTTCTTTTCCTGCTGCTTTGTGAGTAAAGACCATTTTCCTAAATGCTCCATTTTCTTCCTTCTCCACATTCCCATTTCATCTGTCTTCCAGCAGGATGCACCCTGCTCTGTTTTTATTCCCCTATTCTCCAAATGAATATCTAGACAAAGCTGTTTTGCTCTCTGTGTAGTATAATGTGGTCTGCTCTCTTTTTCTTTTACCCTTCCTTCCCTCTCTTCATGGTCAGTTAAATCACATCAATGAAACTTCAACTCTATTCCATCTAGGAGCAGAGACCATATTGCTTAAAGCTATAAAGCTCTGTGTTTACTGAGCATAGCAAAGATAATTTTTGCAAGTAGGTGGTGAGACTGCAGAATAAGAGTACTTCCAACAGCAGAAAATGCACAAAGGCAGGAAAAATATTAAGGAATGTTTATAGGCAGATAAATATCATATATAATGCACTGATTAATATTCCAGTGGGATGGACTTTGATAAACTGGCATGCCATTCAGCAGGTTTTATTTTTAACAGATGGGAGAGAAAAACAACATTTGGTCTAGAGCCTCTGTCTGTCTGAGTGAGGTTTTGCTCATTTTGGGGGCTGCAGCTATTCTAAACATGGCAACTTGATTTAATTAGCTGACTAGGATCCTGCTTTGTCAGTAGTTTTTTGTTATTGTTGCTTTGTTGATTTTTTCTTGTTGATTTTCTTTTTTTTTTTTTTGCCTAAATGCACTTTCGCAAAACTGACAGTACCCAGAACTCCCAGAGTTCTCTGGCCAAGTTTCTGTCTGAAATGTGCAAACAGAATACCTGATGAAATAATAGACATGTCCATGCTGGAAACCACTCTCTTCCCTTTTTTAGGGAAAATTGAATAACTATTGATTCATCGTTTCTAGCAGATGGGGAGCACAGCAGTAATTCCTTTGTGTTTTTGAAAGCAGTATCTTTCACAGAGTTTGCTTTGGTTGACAAGTTATTTTCCCTCTGATTTGAATCTGTCTTTAATGTGTTCTGTTGGGGTATTGACTACACGAACAGACAAGCTCTGATTATGGCTCTTGCATGGCTGCCAAGGTCCTGCAATGAGCAGGGATCTGATTTAGTCTGTTCCCCTGGAAAGCTCAAGACTTCCTCAGGATGGAATAAAAATCAGGAGGTCCATTAAGAAGAGAAGCGGACTGTGATGCCTAGGAGAGATGCAAAGGCAGTCAGGCTAGACAACAATGTTTTGTCCTTTGTGCATATTTAAGTGTGGCACCATAAAAGGGCTCGTGCCAAGTCCATCTGAAATGTTTGGGGACGGCCTTACTGGAAAAGATCTGTTGTCTTAAATAGGAGTTCCAATTACAGCACAAATCCAGCATTGTGGGTCTTCTTTTTTGAGCATGTTGTGCTGACCTAAGATTATGGGGGAGAAGACAGGGGAAATAACCTGGTCTTACTAAATTTATATTACATTAGTGATGCCATATAAAGTTGCAAAATCAGCATCTCCCCAACTAAGCCATGTAGTTACCAGCCATGGGGTGTTGAACCAAGGGAATGGTTTTGGGAACCCATCTGGCCAGTTCTCCCAAGCCTTGTGTGAGACATGTCCCTGAGTGTCCTTTCTATTGGCTGGTTTCAGTCTCATTTGAAACAGACATCAAATTCCCCAGATGGCAAAGTCCCTGTTGATGGTCTGGGACCAGCCAACCAGAAAGAGTCAAGAAGGTTTCAACAGTGCCTCACTGTGTGTGGTTGCTGGCCAACAAGCGTTTTCAAACTGGCTGCCACACGTTTCTCTTTCTTGGTGCTGTCAAAGGCAAATGAGCCTAGGTAGAAACAGAGAAACAGTTACTGCTCCTAGAAGGAAAAGAAACTTTATGGGATATGTCACAAATCCATGGGAAAGTAAGTTTCACAATTTCTGCTGTTCACAGATCAGCTAGTGTATTTTGTTGCTTTTTTCTTTTGCAAAAATTTGGAATTGTTCTGTTTATTTGTTTTTCAGTATTCTAGTTACTTTTTTTTAAAGTCAAAAGTCATTAGGAAAGTCAAGCAAAGCAGGATTTTTTCCAGTAGTTTTCCCCTCTGCATGTTCCAGATAGCTCCCTTCTCCTCTGAAGTGTTCCCAGTGTAAAAACCAGGGCAACTGGTTGCTGGCTGAAGAGCAGGTTTTCTGCAGGGATTGGAGCCATGTGTGTGAACAGTGAGAGCTATACCAGTGCTGATCCTGGGGAGAAGGTCACAGCAGCCCCACAACCATATATTGCTCATTTAGTAGCTTCAGACACAGCCATCCTGCCTACACTGCAGTTTCTTAATGCACTTGAAAACTATCATTGCATATATTTGCATATATTTACACGTGTATGCGAGCATATGCCTTGTTTTCGGAACATGGAGGCATTTATTGCCTGGACTCGTGTGCTTGGTGGCAAAAGCATCTGAAATCCACTGCCAACATCTGGCTGGTACCAGCAACACCAGGTACTCACTGCCAAGTGTGGGAAGTGCCCCCTTAGCTCCAGCACAAACCCCTTTCTTCTCAAAGCAGCTTTGTGCAGGCAGAGGGGTCATGCATGTGCCAGTTCTTTTCTGTATATCCACACTCCTGGTGACCCTCTTTAAAAACCCAAGGATCTCCTCCTACCTGTGCGCAAATGAGGATGGGAAGAAGGTTTTGGGCTCAAACACTATCTCCTGGGAGTCAGGTCAGAGAAATAGAACTGTAACTTGGCCCTTTGTATGCACAGTAATTAGACCTTAATTGAAATATCACATTCTGTTATTTTTTTGGCAGACGGCTGCCTCAGTAGATGCCCCAGAGAAGAGCAGAAGAAACTAATGAAAAGGAACAGGACAGTGCAGTGAATGCACTTTCTGTCTGGAGAACTCTGGCTTTGCTTGCTGGAGAAGGCTGCAAATGCATAATGAATGAGGCAGGATGCTGCAGAAAGACATAAAATGGTCTCAGAGGGGATGCTCGACGCCTTTGTGGGGAACTAGGTTCTACAGCTTGCTCAGCCACAAATTTGTCTCTCTCCCTTAAACAGAAAAGCTGACCACAAAGTGCATGATTCTCATTTTCTCTATGTCTAAGGTAAGGCATACAGGAGTTTTAGGATTTTTTCAGAAAAGGTAAATGCATAAACAGTTGATGGGAGCTTTGTCTGCATGCTGAGCTATAAGAAAGCTCAGTACTCTGGTAAATGGGGGTCTCTGCCTCATTATTCAAAATTTGCAGGTGCTTTTGTTAGGCCTATACTTAAATTTTCTCATCTTAGTCCTTTATTGGTAAACTGAAGAAAGTAATTCTTAGACATCCTAAACAAACTACAAGGAATACTTAGTATTTGTGGAGTACAAGATGCTGCAGTGGGAATAATTGGAAGGAAAGCAGGAATTATTTTCTGAGGCAAGATTTTCATGATGTAAAGTAAATAAGGATAAGGGATGTGTATTATAGTAGCAGAGTAAAAATAAACAGAAATATTTAGCCACTTGCTGAGGAAGACAGGAGCTTTGTATAAAAATATCATCTACAATCACGTAATTAAAGACTGTATTTTAGCTCAGAGCTGAAGTAAGGAAGCTGCGTGGGTGGTTTTAGCTCTGACATTTCTTAGTCACTGAGTTTCTGCTTTAATAGGTAGCTTTTCAGAAGTAGTTGTGTTTGTAATGGCATGGTAATAACTTCCATAACATAAGCTTTACATCACACTAAAAGCACACATCTTATTTTATGCAGCTCAGTAAACAAAATAATCCACTTGTCTTACTGACACTCATCTCCTTCCTACATCCATCTCTCTGGCTGTCACCTCTGTGCTCTCTGGGGCAGGACACGTGGGCCAGTGTCATGGGTTTGCTGCAGGTTTATCCAACACCAGTTTATCCAACTGGCACTCGAACCTCCCCTCACTGCCTTTGGACATGCACAACAAATATCAGCTGGCAGTTTCAGAGCTGATGCTTCAGTCACCAGCCCTGCTCTCTCCCCAGCTTTTGAAGCCTCCTTGGTATCCAAGGGTTGCACTGGCATCTCTTTGCTGAACTTGATGTCTGTCAAGTCAGTACTGAGTACTGGCATTGATTATTTTAATATTTTAATTTTGCTTTGCATCAAGTGCTCCTGAATTCTCCCATTTAATCCCGCTTGATTGGAATTTGTGTTTATTTTGAGTAGTTTTTTTGGCATGCATTGCCTTTGCCCAGCTGTGGTTTGTTACAGTGATACATGATTTCTTTTTATTTCCCTTGCAGGAAATAAGGGGCAATGAGGAAACCATGCTGGCCACTCACCACCACCCCACTATTGTACTTTTAAAGGCCACGGAGTTGTGTGCACCTGAAGAAGGGAGTGGTGCTAAATGCAGGAAACCTGAAGCCAGAATATGTTTTACAACATGGCACTTAAAATGCAGGATCGTAAGAAATGTTTGCATTTTAAAATGTTTTATCTTATGTTTAAAGGACAGTGTTTCTGGCAGGGGAAAAAATATGTAAGGGCGTTAAATTGCTTTCTTTGCAGGCAATTAAACAATGAAGTCAGTCTGAGGCATTTAAATAATTGTAACAGATGTTTATTGCCTAGTGCAGTTTATTGCATCCTATTATTTCCTTTACATACAGGAGGGAAGAACACATGAGAAACTATACCGTAAAAGAAATTCTTTACTGCTTTGTGAGCAATGTGGCTGTTTCTCTGACTTCTTAATTGAATCACCTTGGGAACAAGTTGGTAATAAATAGTATTTGGAGAGCAGGCAAGTGACTAACTGCCTGAAGGAGCAGCAGCAACTGGTGTGCAAAGACCTGGGGCTGGCGGTAAATACCTCTGAGTAAACAAAATGCAGGGGGATTTCTCCAAGAGTGATGCTTGGCTCACTCTCATTAAGGATTTCAGTGCCTCCTGAGTGTGTTTCTGGAGACTCTCCTTGCCTGAAATCCATATTTTTGTGCTCCATTAAGAGAGGAAAGGTAAGATTCTAGGTTCTTGGATGGATTTTTGACACGACATTTGTAATTCCAGGCTACCACAAACCTGCTGTGTGGCTTTATTTCCTCCACCCCATCCCAATGGGGTAGGGAAACATTTCGGTCTGCCCAAGATGTCACATCCAATGTAGGAGTGGATGTCCTCAGCCAGGCCAAAGGTGCACAGAGCCCCACTGTTTGTGATGACCTCTGGCAATAACCTTTGGGGGATGACTAGGAAATGATGAAGTGTGTATGTATTATTTCCCCCCAAATACTCTTCAAATATTTATTTTGTAGAGCCAGATATGTTTTCTATGTGTTTAATAATGTATTTATTAGACTAGCTAATTAATCTGTGTATTGATCAGTGATTTTTTTTCATCCATTCTTCCCTTGAATTCCTGCAGACCTTTAGTGTTCAGAGCAGTCTGTGTAAGGTTCTAGGATAGTAAATGCTCTAAATAAACTCATAAGCTTCCTCGGCTTGTTTAAAAAAAAAGACTTTACCTTCTGTAAACAAAGGAAAAACCTTCATCAACTCCCCTCCCAATCCCAAACCCCCAGAGTGCTGTACACTTTTAAAGTTTTGCCTGGTATTCCTCCTGTTGTCTTATCCCCGGCTTTGACTAAAATTTGAGGGGCTTTTCACTGAGCATTTCTTTTCAACTGTCTGGCTCAGTTCAGCCAAAACTGTTTTGTGATTTCAGGACAAGTTTGGCAAAATTTGAGAATTTTCAAGAGTCTAAAGATGTTTATATTTGGGTTTTTTTCAGGAAAATTTCAATGGTTTAGCTTACATAATATTTGGACACAAAGTTTTGATGCTGTAAATCATGAAAGAAAGAAAACCCCTGTTTGTCCAGTGCCCTTCACTGGAGGAAAGCAGTGCCAACAGTTTCTTCCTCACTCCATTTTCCTTCCTTTTGTCTCCCCCACCACATTTGATTTGTCATTTTGACTCTAACACCCTTTTAGACCTTGCTCGTTTCTCATAGCCTGCAGCTCTATGTTATGTTAAAATTTACTGTATATATTGCCTTTAGTGTGTGTTAGATACTGTGTCTTGTTCTCTTCCTTACCCCTAGAATGAGTTTTCTCCAGCCCCAGGTCTTCCCTTCTTTAACTGGCTATTGGTGAGTTGTTTATAGGTGTGGGATCTCCAGGTCCAGTCTGTGTCCCTTGTGTCATCACCCCAGCCAGCACTCCTCTCTGGCCCCTCCAGTGTGTACCCCTCTCAAGGCCTCTGTCCTCTCTAGTGCATCTTTACCTTAGAGGGACACATATCTCTTTCTTTATAGAAAAACTGCTCGTTGCTGTGATCTACCTAAAATTACTCTTGTATCATGCCAAGGCAAACAGAAGTAAAGCACATTATCATCAGAGAAATTGCCATTGCAGATGAACTGAGCTTTGATGATGTTTCTGGATTGCTCTGGTCTGCTGGTACCTGCCCTTTCCTGGTACAGCATTTCAACCTCAGGTGTGACCTTCACAGCAGTCTGCAGCAGACACGGCTGGGTGGAATGCGGGTAGGGCAAGGAGGAGGGGGAGCAGAGGAGAATCAGCCCCAGCTGCAGGATGTGGATCAGTGCCTCTGCTTCTCAGGGTAATCAGGAGCTTTTATGAAAAGTCCTGTCAGTTTGTCAGAAACCCTTCAGCAGGTTTTGATCTACAGCTTGTCCTGGCAATGTAAGTGGGTAGCAGATGATAGCTGAACTGGGAGTGCTTAAAATTTCTTTCCTTTCTCTCTCTTGATTATTGAAAGAAGCCTCTACTGGAAAAACTGAATCGTTTCCCAGATGTCTCTGGAAAGACCATATTCTTTTCTTAAAGCTAAAGAAATCCCAGTATAGTTTCTCAGCTCCAGTTTGGGGTTACTCCTGAGTGAGTAGCCACTAGGCTTCCTTTAGAAACAGAAACCACCCCACATGAATAGGGATGACAGAAAAAGGACTGAGGGAGACTGACAGAATAATTTAGAGAGGAATTGTCTATTTAAGGATGAGGACAAGCTGAAAGACCTCCATTTGGAGGTTGCCTACACCTGCCTGTGCAACTCTGAGGTGGATTCTCTTCATTGGAGAGTCTTGCCCACAGGTTCTTTGGACGCATCAAGAAAGAACCTTATCTGCCTCCATATCTCTGGATCATCCCCACAAGCAGCATGACACCTCCAGGAGAGGTGAGTGGAGTGTGCAGGTCTCAGCTGTGCTGAAATCAGAGCAAATGTTGGTGCAGTGGTGGAACCTGGAGTCTTGTTCAGAGCAATTAGGTGAGCCCTGATTTCACCTTGTCTGACCAAGATCGGTGGTGGCACCTGTGGACCAAACGGTGAAAGTGACACCTTAACCCTTAGTTCTCTCATCTCCACCTTCCCCATAACCTGCTAAAACCAGATTTCTGTCATTTCTCTCCTAAGTAAGACTCTTAGCAGCAACCTTTTGGTACGTTAGAAAACAATAATCAAGTCAGTCTGCCTTCTCACTGAAGCAGAACAAATCCATGGCTGTGTTCCCAGCTGTAAACAAAGGTAAACAGATGTGGAACTGTGGTCATCTTCCCAGCAGGAGGGATTATTAGAAAAACTCCATAAATAATGAAAATGTAAATGGGGCATAAAATTCATTTTTAGATGAAACTGGAAGCCCTTTGTATACCCCCTAACCAGTTTAGGTAGAGAACAATCCCTGGCTCACCTTAAAAAATTAATTTTCTTCTTGGTGAATATTTTAAAACTTTGAACTCTCAAGAATTCCCCTATCATATTTGATTGTTTGTTTTCCCCTTGTTTTGTTTGCTGGCTACTTAAAATGAAGAGGTTTTCTTACTAGCGATTATCTTTTTCCTTTTCCTTTTTATTTTTAAATTATATGTTTTTCATATTTAGAATGCTTCTTACTCTGCCAGATCTCTCAGCTGCACACTATCCCCTTTCCCAGATTGTATTCTAACCTTTTGGGCATCAACTCATGCTTGGATTTGGGTTTTCACAAGCAGTATCAGAGTAACAGCCAAGAGGGAAATAGAAAATAATATAAATTTGAGGCCAATACAGCTGCATTCTCAGTTCATGTTTCATCACTGGACACAGAAAATGGTATGTGTTATTATTTCCTATGTACATTGTTATAATCATTGCCATTTTCAGATTATTTTAGAGACTGAAACTGTCTTCAGGGAAAAAGGAACCAACAAAGCAGAACAACCCACCCTCCTGCTATACATCCAGTCTGACACAAAATCTGTTGTGGTGGATTTTGTGTTGAAATAGGGACAGCCTTGAAATCAAGGAGGGGGTGTGCTGTGGCTGAAGCAGGGCTGGGTGCCAAAAGCCTCTCTGGAGAGTCTCTCCAGAGGCTCTCTGTAAACTGTGGGTCCCCTCTGGAGATTAGGTGGTCTGGGAGCTAACTGGGTTTCCCTCACCTACACAAATACACTGTCTCTTGTTTGGGGTGGGGAGACTGCCTGATCTCCTATTCCTGAGCTTTAGATGAAAATCATGTCAAACAGGGAATGCTTCTGCCACATGTCAACATAGTAGTGATTTTTTTTTTTTCACTGAAAATGGTATCAGGGAAATCCTGATGACTGAAGGCAGATCCCAGAAGATCTCAGGCTAGCCTTCAGGAGGAACCTCTGCTGGAAGCCAAAGACTGGGCAAGCAGTTAATGTGCTTTAAAAAGCAAGTCTTTGAAAAGCATTTAGGCTGCATCCAGTGCTGCCATAGCATGAGGTCCCAGCTTTTTGTGAAAGGAGAATGTATAACTGCACAGAAAAGCTTGGTAAAGGCATCTAGACCCAAGGCTGCTGTTGTGAACTTATAGAAATTTGTTGGGGGATGATGAAATAGCAGCCAAAAGACCACCCCATCATATGGCTCCTTTGAAAAATAAGCCTTAGAGTGAGGCTTCCTTTTTTCATGAGTGATGTGGGTTTCCACTAGCTTGGAGGGTCAGCAGTGGGGCTTGCTGCTCACAGGCGTCTGTCCTGTGGGCACAGGAGGCTCTCTCCCCGAGCCATCAGGACAGCAGGCAGCTTGGGAATTCACAGAAATGGTTTGTGTCTGCCCAGAGGTGCATCCTCCTTGTCAGGGCCACAGTTCTGCGCTTGCAGCTCGTGCTCTGCTGCATCCACAAACATCATTGTTGGCCATCAGTCTGCCCCAAGAGCACTCCCCACAGCTCCAGCAGTTAGAACCGGTCATAATCCGCAAGATGAGAAGCATTACTGACACATTTCTACTGCAGCATTATGGATTATAACAATCCTATCCCTTGGGAAATGGTTCCAAATTTATTTTCTTTCAAAATGAATGGAAAAGTAGAAAATTGTGACTATTTCTGCAGAATGCAAATTAAAGTAAAAGCAGTTTGGATATACCCATGAGTTTTGACAATACCAAGTTGTTCAGTTTTTGTCCCTCTTTTGGTCATGTCCAAATACTGAGTGACATAATGTTTTATCAAATAGATATGTCCAATTTTAAAATACGACAGCTGGCAGAATGTAGCCCAATAATCTGATGAATCCAAATTATATATTTAAATATTACTGAAACAAATTCTGGCACTTGACACTGCACCCCAGCCTCCATCCAAGTTTCCTCTTTCTCAAACTTATTTGAAGGTAATGTTCCTGTGAAAATATCTTCATTAAAAAAAAAAAAAGGTTCTGTCTATTTTTTTTTGAGAAATCTTGTCTGGTTTTGCTTAAGCATCCATAGTACACTGTATTTTACATTGCATCTTTACAAAAACTGGTGAGGATGCCACCTCTGTAGAGCACATTCCCTCTCATGAGTGAGTAGGGAAACCTTTTCCTTTGGAATGGGGAGAAAATAAAAACCAGTTTGATCCAGTCCAGAATGACAAAGTTCTATTTTATTCCTAATGAACTGAAAACCATCAATGGCAGCTTGGAACAAAAGAAGGGCTCTTTGAAATAATTTAATTTTATTTCTATTCTGAGCATCCCTTGGCAAAAACAAGACAAATGCAGCAAATGCTGGGTTTAGACATATCTTGCAGGTTGTTGTGGGTTTTGATTGCCTCTTCATCCATATAACTGAATGTGAAGTTACCTCTTCCGCTGCTTGGAGCACTTGGAGAATCCCGCATGAGTTTAACCTGATCATGGGAGATCATTTGCACCCTCAGGTCCCTGGGGACTCCCCTAACAAACACTATGAATCAGACAGTATCCTGGGATGGAGAAATGCCATCTCTCCAGCTAATGGTTTCCAGTATCTGTAAAGCAGTTTAATGTTTTTTGGAACAAAGTCTGGAACATAAGGGTTTCTCCTCTGAGCCGAGTGCCCTCACCAGATGACAACTGATCTGGCTCATTGAATGTTTTAGTCTTTGTGGAAATTATATCAATTCCAGCAGGAGGAGAAAATTAAGAAAATTTACCCCTTAGTGCCCAGAGCTGTGCTGGAAATGTTGCTGTCCTGAAAAGCTCAGGTCCTCTCCTCTACTCTGGCAGACCTGAAGCCAGGTTTGGGGTTATGCAGTTATTCAATTTCACTTTTTAGGATTCATAGGGGAAGCATGGGAGGGACGAAAAGGACTCCTTGTTATTTTTAAGGGAGAATTAGGAGATTTAAAATATTGCAGTGCTGGCAAGTATTTGCTCTACATGCAGTGCACTCCCACCATGGTGCGCCCATCCTAGATCCTTTCATTCTACAGTTCTGCCCTGGCTGATGCCTGGACAAGCCAATCTCTGCAGTCTTTTTAAGTGACATGATGAAGAGGATGATAAAATAAAGTTTGGTGCCAGAAAGAAAAATAGGTAAGTGCTGGTTTAATGTCCTGGCCCCTCTCATTTTGAGTCACAGGAAGAAAAAGTGGAGAGGAGAGCTGCATCCTAGGGATGAAGAGTCGTGGTGCTGGTGCTGGAGAGGAGTTGCTCACTGGAGTGAGACTGACAGATAAGGATTGGTATAAGGGACTGACTACATCAAACAGTGGTGTTCAGCACACACTGATAACATTCTTAGGGAGCTGACCTGCATTGTCCTGTGCCATTTCTTTAGTTTGTGTCTTAGAAGATCTGGAGGAAGAGGGACGAATTGTTTGTTTGTATTAATAAAAGCTTATTATAGTACTGTGGGTTTACACACTGCTTTGCAAACTTAGCTGTGTTCCTTACCCTCTAAGTCTTTCATAGAAAATCCATTGAATAAACTCAATTAATTATTTGGAGTGGAACAGCGGTGAGATGGGAACCATCTAACCCTGTCCTTAGAAGTGATTTTACAGCTACATGAGGTGAATTTGAAGCATTATGCTTATTTGCTTGCATGCCTAAAAAGCCGAGCTTTTTGTTTGCTTTCTTACATTTGTCATTAATTTTTTTTTGTGCCAGAAACTGTTCTGTGGTTGGAAGTTGACCCCTGCTCTGTCTGACCATTAGGTCAAGTAATTAATTTCTTTCCTGCTTTTTCTTGTCTGCATGCTTCATGTTAGTACCTCATCTGAGAGAAACATCTGCTGCTTGCTCAGTTTCCCTCTTGCACTTGCAGCTCCTTCTTATTCTGACTCAGATAAAGAGGAACACCTCCAACATCTCTGGGTGCCTGAACCCTGGATGTTGCGTGCCTGTGGATTTGAAGGTGGTGGAGCGAAGACAGGGATGTGAGGTGGGCCTCAGCTTTTCCCCGTGGCAGTCCTGCATATGCATCCCCTGGGATGCAAAGGCTGCTGGATGGGAAGTTTGGCACACAGGAACTTGTCCAGTCTCTCATTCCCTGCCCTCCCACCTGCTGTTTTGCTGTGTGACCTTGCCTTCCAGTGTAAGAAAGGGCTGATCATCCTCTCTCCTTGCAGCTTGCCAGCAGTGTTGGATAGCAAGTGTTGTCTAAGCAGCATGACAAACCTTTGCTGGGGCCAAGCAGGAAGGAGAGGACCTAGAAGATGTACTCTACAGGATTCAATATTGCCATCCTCAAAAACACAGAGAAACAAAGACCTGGCACTGAACTTTAAACAGTGATGTTTTTTAGCCTTTGTAAAGCTGTTGCCCTAGGCTACCTCCTGCTTGGATGGTGCCAAGGAAGGGTCTCTCTGTACTGCTCAGAGATCATGGCTGAATGAAGCTGGCGAGATCCCCAGATCTGACCACAGAGCAGTCATGCTGTAATGAACCTGAATTTGGCTTTCCTGCTTACAAAGACCTTTCCTCCTCCCTAAATAGAGAGAAAGGGATTTGTGTCCACTTAGGGAAAAGGCATATTAACTTGGGCCCACATTTGTAACAAATTGCTATCAAATTTGGGTCACGTTCTGATCCAGCAGCTAACTTTGTATTTGGAGCCCACCTGTAGTATTAATGGAAGTGTTTCATTTAAAACAGCATGGAACTGGCTAGCAATGCTTGTGAGAAACATCTCGTGCTGTTAGCAGGCACTGGTCCTGCTGGGAAGGGATTCATTCTGCTGGCTCTGGGAGGCAGGGAGCTCATTGCTTTTCTGGACCAGGGAAGTAACAGGGGAGGCGAGTTGGCAGTCAGAGACAAAAGTCTTGTATGTGAACTCCTAGCTCCTCTTGGGATAGGAGTGTGGATGCAGGAAAGGGAGGGTTGGGGTAGATGCTAGCTGGGGCTGGGCACAAACAGGAATTTAGAACCACCACCACCCACAGTCAGCATTTGAGCTCTGTGTCCAGACCTGATTCTCCAAAGACAGCTCGAGCCCAGTGTCTGCCCAGTTAGCAGAAATAATAGTCCAAGTGTGGCTGAGCTCCATGGGTCACCTGGGCTGGACTTGTGCCTGCCCACCTGATGCCCTGTGTTACCAGGCTTGCTGCTCCTGATGCTGCTGTGAGCTAAGACATGGTGCTATGAGCAGCAGCAGCAAAAGTTCCATTCTTGTCTTCTCCTCCCGGTGCGGTGGCCCTTGAGTTTGAACCAAAACTTCTGTAAAGATACCGGCTTTTATTTTTTATATTCTGTCACTCTAAAAGATTTTATATCACTGTGATTTATATAAATTAGGAGGTATATCTTTCTGGTGTTCTTTCTTTTCTGTCTTTAGGGCTTTTAGAGATACATAACAGCCAAAAAGAAAGAAAAGGAGAGACAGACATTAATTTACAGGAAAAAGAGGTCACCAGAAACCTGACCGTACATCTATCGGCTGCTTTTCCTGTGTCCAGGGAATCTCTACAACAAACAGAATGACTAAAGAAAATTCACCCTTAATTGCTGCTTGTTTGCTTGTAAACCAGGAGCCAACTCCAGGACTGTGCAACAAGAGCTCCAAAATGCATTTTCATGGAGTGGGCTCTGTCCCCAGGTACATGCTATTCAGTGAGTTTTCACTCCTGATCTCAGCGTGCATGAGCTCCAAACCCTGCAGAGGTCAATCCAAATGCTGCCCCATGTGCAAGGGGGGCTGATGGACCCAACAGTGCCTGGGGGTGAAATTTGCTGGGATAGTTGGGTCTGTCACTTGCCTTATTTGTAACCTCTTTGAGTTCAAACCCTTGAATGTATAAGAGCAAAGAGAGACTGTGCTTCCAAAATTACTGAAGAGGCTCCCTATAGGCTAATGCTGGACTTTCTGTCTCTCTCATTGGCAAAGAGGTTACCCTTGCTATGCAGTCCAAAATTGATCCAGAGGGAAGCATTTACCCCCCTTTGACTCTTCAGTATTTGGTCCCTAGATGATCTGATTGATATACAGTGTGCTGTATATTTTATTAGGTGAAAAAGTACCCACTGAGGCATAGTATCATTTCCAAGGGTGACCTTGTGACAGCGGGTGGCAGCAGTGCACATAAAAATGATAAAAGCCTGGCTAAAATCCCTGGCTGCATAGGTTGAAAAGGTGGCTCAGAAACTGTTGATAGATGGGTTAGATTAACCGATATGCCTTGGCTCAGAGGTTCACTTTAAAAAAAAAAAAAAGGCAAATCAGGGAGAGAAATGAATGCAGATGAGGACACAGAAAATCAAGGGAAAGGCAAATACAGCAGAGAGAGAAGGAAGAGTGGAGAAAAGTTTGGGTGTTTTTTTTTAAATAAAGCATTCTTCATGAGGAAATATGGCCAGACTAAGGTGGCATGTTGCTTTGTTCTGCAGAGGGAAACAGGAGTGTATACTGCACTAAATTGCACAGGAGTTTCTTTGTCACTCTTAACTTCTCTCTCTCTGTTTCACTTGATTATTTGTGGTGTGTGTTCGTAATGAGTTTTCAGGCAGTGTAGACAAATTATCACATTGATTTTTCTTTCTCACTTTTTTATTTTTGGTGGGGGGTGGCCAGAGGGGGCAATGGGAAAGGTCTCTGTGTATTATATAGGAGACAGAGTGGCTGTTAACAACCTGCTGGGTTTAGTATACACTGTACAGGAGAGGCACCTGAATCAGAACTTGGAAAGCAAATCCCTTAAACTGCAGGGCAGCTGAGGGTCTCCATCCAAATTTGCCATTCAGGACCATTTCTACTACCCAGTATAGGAATAAAAAATTGAATACCAGCTTCCCAGGACTGTATATATCACAGCTCAAGACAAGGAATATCATAACTTGATGTATTCAGTGATTGATGTGATCATGGTCAATGTAACAGAACTGATTGTTTTCGCAGCTATCATTGCAGTGGGAGTATAGAAGTAACAATTTCTGTTCAGCCCTGCTTCAGTTTTCATCCCCTGCTCTACCAAGACAGAGATATTAAAGGTGAAGAGTGGAGAAAAGGGTTTTAAGCAGTCAAGGGAAGAGAGAAGAGATTAATATTTCTGCTCAGAAGCTGGAGATGAAAAGGGAGCGTCACCATTGACAAATGTGTTTGTGGACCAGAAAGTGTCATTTCTCTCTGGGGAAGCATGGCTTAGAGGGGAGACTGGTGGCAAGGAGTTTAAGTGGATTTGCCTTAGTTAACTTTCAAGACAGTGGGATCTGCTAGCAGATCAGGAAATACAGAGACTTAACCTGCTATTCTGCAGACTATAAGATGTCCCTTAGAGGGTGCAGGAAGTAGTGGAAAAGAAGTGATCCTCACTGGAAGTGTTTATTTATTGTCAGCATTTGGCAAACTTCTGCATCTAATAATTCTCTCTGAGTTTGTTGCTGGCAATGATGTAACTCCTAGGCAATCTTTGTTGCCTTATCATTCCGTAGTGCACTCTGAGAAACAAAAGTGCTGCCCAAAGCCAAAGTGTTCATCCGAAAAGTAGTCTTGGTGCATTATCAGCTACATTGGAACTGTGCCATGTTGCTTCATTGCAGTTTTGGTGGCTTCAGCTTGCGTTGCACTCCTTCATCTACTTGTGTTTTCATTTCTCTGCTCTGGGGTGTTGGATATCCATATTCATTATCTTTATCACTTGGGGTTATGCATGCCAGTATGTAGGGTCAATCTTTATAGTGTCCTCTGCCACCACGAAGCAGGTGTGCTGAGACCACTCTGGGATGAGGCATCCTTGCCTGATTTGGTGCGCAGTGAAATGATGATGGAAAAGGGGTAGAAGTCTGAAACGCAGAAGGACAACAGCAGCAAGCCCTCTGCTTGCTGCTGGGGAAGTTCATACCTCCAGCCCTGGCAGCCAGGACATTGTTCCAGCATCCTGTGCAAAGTGGCACGTGTGGGACCTATAGCTAAAGCCAGCTCTGTTCCTGAGAGCTCAGGAGTGCTGCTGGCTCCAAGGCAGTTGTTCTGGAGAGCAAGTTTGGGATTTCAGGGGGCTGGGAAGGGAAATGTCTGGGGGTGGCATGGCAGCAAGCATGGCTGTTAGGTTAGCTAGAGTAATGACATGATCCCATGATATTTACTTTCAACTATTTATAGGGCCATGTTCTTTATGGTTATTTTAGTAGAATTAATGCTTAGGGGATATTCTCCATGAAAAATATTTCCTGTGAGTGAGTCAAATCAAATAAATAAATTTACTGCTTGCCATAAAATAGCAAAGGTACACTTAATTTTCCTGCTAGGATGACATCATTTCGGTGGAGATGCTAGCAAAATATTCCTGTGCATATAGTACTTCAAAATGAAAATAAGTAGAATATAAGGTATTTTGAGTGTATTGAAAAAAAATGCTGTGAAGGCTGAAAAGAAACATGTACCTTTTGACTTGGAATTTTATTTCAGTTTTGGAATTGTATGGGTTACATACAACCACCTCAATCAAAACTGGTGCAGAGTAATTAATATTTCTATGTACATATGCCGAGGATGTTGAGGACAATAAGAACTCAGGTACTGAAATGAAAGCCATCCCTTAAGAAAGCACAGGTTCATTATTTGGTACAATTAGCAGTACTGCCAAAAAAAAAGAAAAAAAAGAACTGTTAAATGAATATTCATTATGGATAAGGGAAGGTGCTTTGTCATACATTTGGGAGTCACAGTGAGAATGAAATTCGGTTTAGAAAGTAGCTAATGAAAATGCTAGAGAGCCATTGCTAACAGTGAGTGTCTTAAAATTTACATGACCAAATAAGTTTCACCCAGGAGTTCAGAAAATATTTACACAAGAAGATCACACATTGTTTGTGAGCAAACTGTGAAGAGCACATCAGAGAAGGGTGTGCTCAGACATGAACTTGATTGCATAAGGTTGTACCAATTTTTTTAAAAGATGCTTTGAAACCACAGGTGAATAAAGTTTGATTTGCCTAACAATAAATATAGTCTAAAAAGAAAAAGATAGAATTAGAGTAGAACAGAAACAGGAAGACAACTGATACCATTCAATATTGTTTTTGTGGAAGATATGTCTTGTGGAACTTAGGTTTTTGATGTGATTATAATTTCATTGATGGTGCCCACGTGCTTCTGATCATGTGTCAGGCACTAGTCTCAGTGTCACAGAAGATTCTAATTAAAGGTTAGTAGTGGATAAACTAAAAGTAGCACATTTTAAATGGATTAAGCCATTTCACCAATAAATCTGAAGTAGTAACCCCCAAGGGCTCCCCAGGGGTCACTTCTTGGCTCAGTTCCTTTTCTATTCCCCCAGTTTTTATAGCAATATGAAGTCATTCTTAATAAAGTTTGCGAATGACATAAAGGTGAAAAATAAGGACAGTCTAGGTCTATGGACTGAACTGAATTACTTGATAAGCCTGGAATTTGCTGAGCTAAATCCACTTCAATACATCCAGATTCAAGGTCATGCGTCCAGAAGTGGAGAATTTAGATCACGTTTACAGGATTAGAGGCTGCTTCCTGATAGATAGCAAGTGTGAAGAAGACACGTGGTAGATAACCTGCCAGCCCCTGTTGGGGTCCTCCTGCTGAAAGCTGCTTTGACTGAGAAAATTAAGAGACCTATTCCCTATTTATAGTGTCATGTGCAGGACTAGCAAGACAGTTGGTGGAAATCTCAACAATTCCTGGAAAATTCTGGTGAAGTAGGAGTGATTTACAAAGAAAAGGACAAGGACTGGATTAAAACTTGAATTATAGTCAGTTATTGGTTTTCTTTTGTTAGTTCATATTTTTGCCCTTCTTATTTAATGTATCTGTTGGGCAGAGGAGAGGAGGAAATTAATCTTGGGTTTAACATTGCTAGCTTCTTTGTTGTACAGCAATGGATAAATACAATTCCTGTATCTAATTCTAAGTCTCCCCGACTGTACACACAATTACTCTTTTTATCTCCAGCCTCTCTCTGTAATATCTACTTCCTCCCTCTTTTCTAAGACTGGGCCCAGATGTCACTATCTGCTATAGAGTAGCTGAAAATCCAAACCCTCCCAAATAACCAGCAGGAGTTTTGAAGCTTGTCATAACCTGCTGAGGAGGTTTGCTTCACAAAGGCTGCCGGATCATAAGTACTAGAGACAGGACAGAAAGAGAAAGGACGCAGCACCCAGCTGAGTTGCAGAGACCTCCACAGGTGTAGCTACCTTCTGAACGTTGTGACAGTGCAGTGGAAGCTACACAATTATTGTCACTTCGGTGCTTTTGTTATATATGACCTGAACCCAGAGCAGTCTAGGAATAAGCAAGAAAGATCAGAGCTGCAGCTAGACCTGAGTGCCCTTACAACCCACCAGTGACTTGTGATGCTGTTTCTATGAGGAGGGGTCTGGTACAGCAGTGATGCACCCAGTATAGCACCAGTATAGCTGGTGATGCTAAGCCCTAAGAGGAGTTTGTTCTGTATGTTCTTCTCCAGTGCAGAGCAAGAGAAAGAATGGCTGCTGTGGTCATTTAAGGGCATGGGGGAACTGGCACAAGTGGGACAGGATCTGTATGTGCCTAAGAAAGAAGATGAATAAAAATGGTTTTCATTAAGAGTAGTGAAGAACAAAAATAATATAATGAAGAATAGCAGAGATATAAGACAGGATAGCGCTTCTATTTTCTCTGTTTTGTGAAGAGAGAATAAGACTAAGGAAGTGGAATTCAGTACTGAAAAAATGAAATACTTTCTCTGCCTGATTATAACTGAGCTATAGAACAGATTACGATAGTGTGAATACTGAAATACTTTATTAAGCCTTTAGTTTGAATTTTTATGCTAATTACTGTAATTTGTGCCACATTCTCTTGATATCCTTATGTCTGCCTATCAAGAACACTCAGAGCAATCATAATGACCATTGTTAAAAAACCTGAGAAGTGGACAGATCTCTTAAGCCTCCTGCTTCAGAGCTTAAACTGGTCTTCAGCTACCAGAGATGGTGTGGGACAGAACATGGCTCACAAGAAGACTGTGGTGCAATGACGTGCAGGCCGTAGAGCCAAGGTATGGAACTGTTTCATCTTGGTTCTGGTTTAGTGACTTCAGTTCTTAGTTTTGGACTTGCCTTGCTGATCTTTGATTCCTCATGTGGTGTAAAGCAGTGCAGGGCTTCTAGTTTCAGCAGCATGTTGCTGATTGACACTATGCTTTGCCTAGACATAAATGCATCAATATAGTAATTATCCCTGCTGCATTGGTCAAACATACAATCCTTTTTCCTGATACCCTGAGACTTTGCACTTGGGGGAATCTCTCATTCTTTTTCCATCTGAAAAGAAAATAAAATCTTCCACCTGAGGTCTAGGAAAAAGGTATTTCCTTCTAGTTGGATTTCTCTTTTTCAACTGATATTGAATAGGTATCCTGTGAGCAACCAGGCAGAGAATTTTGATCCTGCTGTGCAAGTCTTACTCTTCAGGTGCTCACTTGCAATTTGCAAGCACTTCTGAATATCTTCTGGCACGTGAGCTCTCTCTTCTCTAGATGATGTTTTTCTTTGAATCCTTGTATTGTGCAAATGCTCTCACAGGTAGCAGGCATGTTTCAGATAAACCTTGTCATCCTTCAGAATCACCAACCTCTTGTAATCGTCTTTTCCAGCTTTGTAAATGTTACCCCCAACACATACAGCATCTTGTTACTCTCAGATCTTCCTCCTTACTTCTTAATTTCAAATAGCATCATCATCCCTGTCTCTCAAAGTGCTGCATCACATTTCCCCAAGAAAAAGAGTCTTCTTGAAATGATCACTAGATGGCTACACTACCGCACAAGATTTCACAGCTCTGCTTTTCCAGACCTTCAGACCATTTCTCTCAGCCCTCTAGTTCACAATATCTTTGGTCTGAATTGCATTTCAGCCACAAAATGCAATTTCCATATCTTCAATTTTCTTCTCAGCAGGTTGCAATATAACTCCACACCGTTCAAATTTATTGTACAAAGAAGTCGCTGGGTCTTAAACGGCATCTAACCTCTGAAGCATCTGGTATTGTCCAGCGTTGGAAACAGGACCCTGGACTGCATGCCCCTTTAGTTTGATCCAATAAAGCATCTCCCGTCTTTCTGGAGTCTGTGCAGAAAGCCTTCGGAGTCAATTTGGCGCAACCTAGTGTGTCTATTGACCTGGCTATGGCTGAGCAACTCCAAAAGCCCAGAGATTTGGGATGAGCATCAGTCCATGACTCAAACGTTCACCAGTCACCACTACGGTTTCAGAGGGATTGAAGGGAGTTTCAGATGGAGGGAAAAAACTGTGCTTATCTTCCTGTTGTAAGCAAGAGCAGCCTTTAAGAACAAGAAGTGGCAAGTACTAGAGAAGTGTTTGCCTTCCTCACTGCCTTTTCTCTGTCTTTCATTTAAATCAAAGACTAATGCAAATATTAAACTTTCCAAAAGAAATAATTTCTTGTTATAGTTGCCAGGAGGGACATAAAAAGGACACAGTAATATTAATTTTTGTCATATATATTTGTGTTCAGATTCATGCAGAATGGAAACGCATTCCCCCTCTGCTAAAAGTCCCTGTTTGTGCCTTTACACAAATCCTGCTACGTTCTTGTGAGTGGTTACACTAATGACATTTATGTAATATCACTGGGTGTTTACAGCTGCGTAGTCTGAACGTGAGTCTGGATATAAATAATGCGATCATCGTCTCCTGCGAGCTAGAGAAATGTTATCTATGTTCTACAGATGGGGGAATTGAAGTAAATGGGGGTAAGTGAAATGAAGTGAATAACTGCTCCCGCCTGCAAGCTGTGGCACCCTGCTACGTTCATGAGAAATGCAGGATGCAGGCAGACAGTCAGCCAGCCCTGGGATGCCAGCAGGCACTCGATGGTGCCAGCAGCTGTGCTGTCATGGGGGCAGGAAAACAGGGCAGGGGAGCATTTTTCAGGGAGAGAGTCTGGTGAAAATACCTGATTTGAGAGAACCAAAAACAGTTGGCTGGGGAATAAGGTGTGTGGTGTGCAGTGGCACCACCCCAAGGGGTCAGAAGGGTCTAGAAGGGACTAGAATTTTTCAAGTTAGTTTTGTGCTGGCTGCTCTGAAAACATGATATGAAAAGCAGGGCTACAGATACATTTATCTTAGCATATTTTCAATGGGGGCCCACGAAGGAGGAAAAGCATCAGAGGAGAACCAGCAGAGCTTAGGCTGGGTCTCCCCTGCCACATGGCTGTTTGGAGCTCGGGGAGGGTGGCCTGTCCTCCCTGCCAGGTTGCTCTGGCTGGGTACCATGGAGGTGATTGCTGCTCACCAGTAGCCCTGGAGGCACCCAGTAGCTTAAAAGGAACAAAGTAAACCTGGATGGTTTGCCTGTCAGTTCCCCACAGAAAATAAACAAACATTCAGCCTGTTGTAAAAGGTAAATTGAAAATGTAAAACCCCGTCATAAGTGCAGATGAGCTCTAAACTGTATATTCAAAAAAGAGCATCTCAGCTGTTTTCTCTGACTAGGCTGGAGACAGGGATGGCGTTCCTTTGGCTCTAAAAGGAGTCTCAGCCATTTCAGAGGTGAGAAAATTTGGCAGATGAACTTCAAGTTGGCATGGGCTGATTTGCTTCCAAATTTTCAGAAAAATCTTAAAAAGCACTATGATTGGTGTACTTATCGGATATACACATGTGTGGATTAGAGCTCCTAGGAAACACTGTGAGTTTGTAGGCTAAAGCCAGTATTAATTTCAGATAGTAATCTATAGTGACAACAGTCTGCTTTCAAGGAGCTGCTTTGCAGTGTGTGCTATTGAAATTTAGAGCCAAAGGAAGGTATTGATGGGAACCATCAATGGGAACCATGACAATCTCAGCAAAATTCCAGATATGGCAATCAACATTGCAGCAGTAATTTCATTTTGTCAGCACAAAGCTATGAATCAACAGTGGCTAATGAGACACCAGTTAGTAACAGGACTGTGGCAGAACTGTATGGACTGCTTTAGACAGTGGCATATAATTTTGGAAATGGAGCTGCCACTTGTTTGAAGGGAAAATGTTTAAAGGAAAAATGGTTCGTTCTGAATCCTCTACCTAGCTGTTGTAAAAATACTGGTGTGTTGGCAGCAAGGATGGCTGCTGGCTTTCACTTTTTCTGAAAGTATCTTCTCTGACCCCATATCACCTGTCAGGATGCCCAGTGAATAGGTTACATTAAAGCCCCACACATCATTTTGCAAGTAACAAGAATCCCCAGTGACTTGATGGGCTCTGTGTGGCTCTTCTAAGAGGTTGGTGGCTACAAAGGCTCCCCCTTCTTGCCTCAAGAAGATGGCAAACACGAGCAAAGTCCTGACATTGCTAAGGCACCTTATACAGCACTGTTCTCTCCTCCACAGCTTTTCTTAGGGATTTCTTTTCCACAAGAAAACAAATAGTTTTGGCTTTCCTTTATGCAAGAGCAGAAGAGAAAATTGTCTGGGCCAGGAGTGTGGCCCAAGGCTCTAATAACCCCTTGTTTCCTCTGGGGCTGCTCTACACTGAGATTTTCCCAGCAACTCTGCCCTTTTACAATTCACAGGATACGCCCCAGCTCACAAACCATTTTGGTGAGAGGTTAAAGCCAGCTCTGGACCACAAAAGTTGTGGGCAATCATCTATGCAGGAAAGTGCTTGTCCCTGAGGCCCTGGAACTGACCTTCCCTCCTGGGGGGAGGGAGCAAACCGCTCCCAGAAGGAGGAAGCATACCCTACCCCTGCAGTGGGACAAACCCTATCCCAGCACAGGGGCTGGGCAATACTCCAAATATCTCAGGTAACAAAAATTTAGTTTTATTCTCTATTCCACCCCAGAAACGCATGTGGATTTCTTACAGCAGCAATTTGGCCTCAAAAACTGCCAATGCATAACACAGTGTTTCATGTACTGCGCACTGGACAATTACTGTGGGAAGGCTGCTTTGTATAAGCAGAGTTGCAGAAATGTTACCACAGCAGTCAGCTGTCTAGCCAGCAACAGCTCCTTCCTTGTCCTGTGTTAGACTTTTCCATCCAAATCCCAGGCACTTGTTTCACTGGGGTTTAACTTTATTCAGCCTCCATTTTGAGATTAACAAGGAAGTTAATGACAACATTAAATAATTTTCCTTCAGTTTTTTTACTCCCCAAACTAGAGACAAAAGAGGCACTGAATGTGCACAAACATATGATGCAGCTTTTCCCATGATTGTGCTTAAACCCCACTTGAAAGAGAGACTTTTGGAACCATAAAACACTTTTATCTGTAGGATTGAAATTGGGTTAGCAATTTCCTCAAAGAACAGAAGAAAACTGACTGCTCTGGGTCATGCAGTGTGCTTGCATGCCTTTGAAGTAGTCTTTTTAAAATTAATGTCCCAATGCACAGTTCAACTTGCTGCTATTTTTTTTTTCCTTTTCTGACACTAAGAGGTCACTGGAGTCAATAAGGTTATTTTTCATCTTGTTGGATAACCAGAGGACGGTGGTGAGGAGCTGGGGAGTGCACAGGTCCCCAGCAGCACCAGACAGCGAGTTTCAGAGGAACAATCCCAAGCACTCATTCAGACTTTAGTTATGCGTGAGCTGTTCCTGATTCTGGCCACTGTCACTGCCACAGATTTATGTTGTTGTGCTTTCTCTGCTCATTACAATTTTCCAAGAGGAAAAGGCATTCATCAACTCTGACATCAGACAAAATTTTATGAGGGCTGTTACCCAAGTCTGTTTGGCAACGAGAGCCCCAAGAAAAGTGTCGCAACTCGCTCTGCGCACGTGGGCTACGGTAATGTGTAAAGGAGCATGAGGCTTGAAGTAATTACAAGCAGGAAACAATTAGCTAGTTCCAGCTTCCACGAGGCAATGTGGTCTAATGATTTAACTCTGAACTGGTGGGCAGGACTCCTAGATCAGAGCTTGGTCCTGCTAATAGCTGTGGGAAAGTGGTTTAAATCTGTATTTTGATCCCTTTGAGAAGGGCATGTTAACAGTTGTGATTTCTGGAGAGAATGGGTACTGGGCTCTGATCTCCCTCCCTTATTGGAGAGGTATGTTAGTGAAAGACAGCAGAAGATGAGCCTATGAGTATTGCAAACAGTTCCCAAAGGGAACACAAAAGTGAAAAACACTAAAAATCAAATGCATTTGGCAATACTTGGAGATAATGGTTTTTAGCAGAGATACATCATCTTGACCCAAGTAACTTCTTTTTTATGTTCACCTGTCGTTTGTCCTCTAATCTTTGTACTTCAAACCCTCTGTGTCAAAGTCAGCTTGTGTTACGCCCATGTGCAGTACCTGCTACTGTGCATTGAGCTTGTACTGTACTGTCATGTAGTTAATAATTGGTTTTCTTGTCCTTGCTCTGGCAGATGACTCTGGACTGCCTGGTCTTATTTGGGCTGCCACTACTCTGATATGGCATTCCTTTGCTTTTTCTCATTTTCACCTGCACCACAGTCCAAGTAAGCTGTTATGTATAACTGAGACAGGGCAGGGGTTATCATTGTCTTCCTCTGAATACACAGATGCATTCTGACACCTCTTCATTCTCAAGGCCGGGATGTCAATAAAAACTGGAAACACTGTGGCATCATCATATCTCACCTTCAATATAATCCTAACACAGAGTCTGTGGCCTTGGGTACATGGTAGAGGAGTTTTTATGACTGTGTTCAGTGGCTTTATAATGGTATATGATGATTGTGCTGTCAATACCTAGCTATAACCTCTGCCTGCTGTACAGATTGGTCTGCTCCCTTAACTGCTGCTCGCCATCCCTGAGCCCTAAATTTTAAATCTGTGTGAGAAATAATGTGCGTTTGCAAAATTAAGCCTTATATTCTTCTCATTATTAATCATCCCTTCCCTGGCAGCTCCTGATTGTGGCTTCATGTTGCATTAGCATAAATGCAGTGCTTGAGATCCACCCCCACCTTGTCCTTTTCTTTCTCTGATTCCTTTTCTAACTTGTAGGCTAAGGGCCATTCAGTCAGAAGGTGCCAGGTGTGAAATGGTGGAGTTTAACAGGAAAAAAAGTAACAGAAAAGACTCCATGAACAATGCGTTTATTAGACTGTTTCATGTTAAGAGGGAAGGAAGGGGTTTTCAGAGAATGGAGAAGAAAAATTACAGGGCTGTGTGACTAAAGCTGAATTCAGATCGAGGTTTGGTAACTTCACAGTGTTTCCTTGGTGCTTGGGTTTCTTTCCTTCCCTGACTCAAGACAGCATTTGAAGAAAAGTCAACAGATAAGAGAGAAATGGATCTAAACCTAAATCCTGGTCTTAATTTACCAAAATCCTGGCGAGTTCAGATTTTGCTCCATGCCCAAACTTTGCATTTCATGGCCAGAGCAGAGAGAGTGTGGATTTCTCCCCCCAGTTTTCTCCAGCAAAAACAGCAAAAGGAAACATGATGAGTCATGATAATGAGTTGGATGACAACATCATTCCACCATCTCAGGTGGGTTGCCAGGCACCCTGCGGCCACTAAATAGTCCATGGTAGCCACAGGCAGCCTTGCTGTGGACACCTCCAGCACCCTGGGGGCTCCAGGTCAGGTCAGAGCATCCCATCCGAAACTGCCCTACATCAGTCTCTGTGGGCAGCTTGTCTCCAGCCTAGCCTAGGACCTTTTCTCTTGGATGGGTCTTGGATGCACAGTGCTGTAGGGTCCAACTCCAGCCCTGCCTCCAGCCCTGTCTGCAGCTGCTCCTGGTTGGACCTGGACCAGGTCTTGTATAGCTCTTTCATAAGTATATTTATCACGTGTTTTCAAGGGAAAACTTCAACAACATTATCCTGATGCCCTTATTCTTCTTTGTTTCATTTTCCTTGGGAAAAAAGGAAAAAGAAAACAGCCTCCCCTCCAAACAAAAAAAGAAAAAGAAAAAAACATCAAAAAAACAAACAATCCAAGGAAAGGGGGAATTATGATGAAAGGGAAACCCAAGGAAAGGGGGAATTATGATGAAAAGGAAACTGATTTGGTTTGGGAAGAGAAAGGGAGAGCATAACTACTACTATGGTTTTGCTGTATCTTTTCTAAAGAAAAAAAAATCTGGAAAACCCTACACCTGTCCAGAAAACAATCTATATTGCTTTAAAATGTTCATTGGGCAAAAGCTTTAATTTTCATCAGCTCCTTTATTGAAAGATGGAGTCTGCTGGTATAAGCCTATTTTCTGGTATGATAGGCTTGAAATAGGGATGGAAAGTCATATTACCATTTGATAAATTAAAATCTTAGAGATGGAATAATGATGTATGTGTAGAAGTCATGAGGATCTTAGAAAATATTAAGAGTTTAGGTATTCTAGCCTGCAGCTTGGAACAACTTTTGTTAGTCCAAAGCTGGGAATAAAAATGCTTTTTCAAGGGTAGTTCGTTTGCTGTATG
This sequence comes from Picathartes gymnocephalus, assembly GCA_013390045.1. Taxonomy (NCBI): domain Eukaryota; kingdom Metazoa; phylum Chordata; class Aves; order Passeriformes; family Picathartidae; genus Picathartes; species Picathartes gymnocephalus. The sequence goes on along the minus strand of WEKY01013872.1, from coordinate 100,254 downwards.
CTTGATGGTTAGTTCTTTTTGGTTTATTAGACTATATGGAGTCTATTGGAATTTTTTTAGCCTTTCATTTTCCTTTGAATCTTTCTTCTCTTTATTTCTGTTAGCAACAGGTGTATTATCTTTAGTGTGATGTAGTGTTTTTTATTAGGTAGCCATATTATCCTTTGTATGACAATATTATCTGTGTGCCATTAGCTGCTATAAGACTTGGGTCTGAGGTCTCCTAGCTCAACTCCTGCAAGAGTGAACACAGAGAGGATGGACTGGTTCTGCAAAGGGCCCGTGATCCGGACAGGCAGGAGAGAGGAAGGGGCAGCCCTGAGAGGTGAAGCCTTTGGCTGGAGCCAGCACTGTGGGTCAGTGTCACCAGCTGAACGAATCTGGAGCTGTGCCATTTGGGCACAGCATTTATCATCACCTGGGACTTGCTCAGGAACAGCCCCATGAGTAGGTGAATCCTGAACTGACTGAATTGAAGTACTTTTACCTATGGATTAAAAAATACGTGCTTTAGCACAAAATTCCTGTTATATCTCACGCACCTGATAGCATTCACCTTGATGAATATGGGCTGTAAATGTATTGTGTGTAGGTAGATAATGGTGTGAGCTGGCCTGAAATGAGCTTTCTCTAAGTGTGGATGCAACCAGTCTTGGTTGCACAAAGCTCTGGGGACAGGCAGCCCAGGCCTCTGTGCTGAGACAGGAGCGCTTTACTGCAGCATGGGCACAGTCCATGCATCTTCAAGGGCTTCTGGAGGGTTTAAGTAAACTATCCAAGCCCTGAGCAGGTAAAAATTACATTCTATCAAGGATTATCAGTTAAATTCTCAGTGGCTTCCTGCTCATCACTTTGTTATTTTCAGAGATGAGGTCAAGAGGAACGATGAAGTGTGATGGGAGAATAATCCATTTGCTTCTGCTAAAATATGCCTAACGGAGCAAAAGGGAAATGGGCTATTCTAAAGATAGGGAAATAACCTAGCAAAAGAAAGATGGTTTCATAAATACTACTGCTGAGGAAGCAGAAACTGTATTATTAAAAGAATTATTCTTTTGACCTCTAAATAATTCCAAGTCTATAAAAGGCAGAATTTTGTCAATAAATGAGTGTCATTAAGACAGATCCATACAGAAAAAAAGACCATAAATCAAAAGGAGGAGGGCTGCTGTATTACAGCACAGCTACAAATTGCTATTCTGCTCATTTCTGCATTGTTAGCAACCTGCTGATAAATATGAAATGGGCACAAAATGTCTGTAGCTATTTCATCAGCAAAATGGTCCAGCTTTTGAAAATAGATGGAGCAGGTGGCATTAGCTGAACATAGGCCTGGAAGAAAAGACAGTTTAGGTCTCATCTTTCATAAGGGTCCCCATAGAACACTGAATTATTTCCATTGAACTTATTTTCATTGCACCTTACTTCTAGGAGCACTCCAGTGAGGGCTCATTAGAGTGAAGTGGCAAAGCATAGTGGTGGTGTTATCCTTTAAGTGTTGCACTTAACTCCATGATTTCCAGGGAAAAACTGGGTACTTAGGGGCAGAAGTAGAATGTTCAGGGGTGATAAGCCACTAAGTGGAAAAAAAGGAAAGACACAAAACCTCAGCACACACACTGCTTCAAGTCTCTTGAGTATTTTCCAGAGTTTATAAAACAAAGCAGGAGGTGGGAAGCTACCCTAGTTAACACTCTCAGACTGCTACTCCTATCTCATCTAACATCTATTGAACAATATATAACATAACATGCCAGCTCAGTGGGTAAAAGAAAATAATTTGGCTAAGGGAAAGTGGAAGACGAGGCAGGAAAATTGTATGCAAAACTCATGGAATAGGAAGGAAAGAGGGAGACTAGAAAACCTCCGATATGTGATTGAATTCAAGTGTCCAGCCTGGGCTCAGGGACACACTGAGAGCACAGGAGCTTGCAGCAGGCATTTTTACACAGCTGACAGAGACAGAGGGACAGATGTCTTCAAGTGTGTTTGGCTCTCTTTGGAACTCAGTCCCAAGTAACTCTGCAGTTAATGAGGCAGTGGCTAGTGCTGGATGACGTGCTGGGCCTCCTGGCCTGAACATCCTGACCTCTCCTCTGTCCCAGTTCTCCTGCTGGCCTTGGGTGGAAGAGGTGGCCCAATTATCCTTGCATAGGGCAGAGGGGAAGAGGAGCCAGCCAGGGGCAGGATGGTTGGGGAAGATGTACTGCCAAGTTCATGGGCAGATAGTAATAGAAGAGATGAGTTTGAGGGCAGAAAAGGACATGTGAGGCAAGGCCTGGGGGTCACAGTGGGAAGTAGTTGGTCTGAAGTGGCAGGGAATGGGGACAGACAAAAAATGTGCCCTAAGGAGAGCTAATGTACTTTGTTTTGCAAAGAGGTTGGCCTAGAGAAAAGTGCAGCTTTCCACCAGCCTGCCAGATAACATTTGTCCAATGATTCAGGACCAGAGCACAGCAGCAAGATAAAGATGATATCATCTTCCATTATTAAATCCTGATAGAGGATTTCTTAAATGCAGTCCTTTCAGACGAATGTGTTCTTTTTTCTCTTGACGCGTGAGATAGTGAAAAAGTAGGACTTTCTCTTCTGAGTTTAGATTGTGGTTTGTCACTGATTAGAGGAAACAGAACTTCTCTGCACTCAGTGGCTCTGAGCCATCTTCATGAAGCTGGTGCAGTAAACACACTCTGACAGTAGGAATTAATGTTATAATCGTATCAGGACTGTGAACCATAACTTGTTGATGAAGTTGTGAGAAGTGCACTTACCAGATATAGAATGTATGCAGAGCATTTGATGCATTAAATGTCAGATCCCCACAGCCTACATTCCAGAAATAAAAAAGGATAATTAATTTCCATACATCTTGGCACACTCCATTAGAACAGTGACAGCAGAAGCAAATGCTTTTACAAGTAGCGGCTGAAAACCTCTATTGAATTTTGAGAATAAGAACAACAATTCAGGGTCAGTCTAAAAGTTCATATCACTCAGTATTTTCTCTCTAGAATGGCTAGTGGCAGAGATTTAAGGAAAACATGAGAAATGAGGGAGCACAGGGTGATTTTTCCTTGATCTTGTCATACCTTCTAGCAGTCTGTGGTTCATGGACTTCATGTATTTTCATCACATATTTAAGAGCCCGTGTTGAACCTATTTTTTTTATTTGTCTAACCATTTTATTTTTAACCTAGGTTTATTTTTGGTGTCAGCAATGTCTCAGATCAGTGAGTTTCACACTTATGTATATGTGTGAAAGAGCAATTCCTTGTGTCTCTTTTTAAACCTGGCACCTGATAATTTCCCCAGTTCCCTCCTACTCCTTCCATGGTGATGTATTATGAAATTGAATAACAGCCCCTTGTTCACCTTCTCCAGACTGCTTGTTAAGACCCTGAGCTAGTTTATTTCCAAGTTGTAATGCTGTACTTCATGTACCATGTCCTCTCCTCTGGCTCATCACAACATGGCCTTTCAGTGCTTCTTGTGGCAAGCAAGGAAGAGCTGAACTTCAAACTCATTTCTTCCCAGAACTGCTGCCATTTGATGGCAGTCATTCCCATTTGCACCAGCAGTTGGTTCCCTTCCTACAACCCCCAACTGAAGATGGTTGTCTTGATCCTACCTGGCAACACCTTTCTGGAAAACCTTTTTCACTTAGGAACTCCTTATTCTTCGCTTGAGTTCTTTTGAAGCAGAGGAGGTTCTCTCCCTGCCCCCCCCCACCCCCTTCACCTCCTCATTTTAGAGACTCCTGGAAACTCTTTTTGAACATGAGCAAAACCAGTATTGGGTAAGCAAGTCATTTATTCTACTTTCTCATTTCAGCCCCTGGAGAATGACTGAAGTCAGTCAGAACAGCTGTTCTAACCTGCCTCAGGAAAGGACTTCTCTTTTACAGAGAAGAGGGAGGAATTCCAAAAAGACACAGAGATATTGGTAAGATGCAATGAACATCTAAAAACCTAGAAATGTGCCTGGCTCTGGAAATTCCTGAAGCATGTATAGTGCCTGGGAGAGTGCTTGGGGAAAGTCTAGGTGCCAATTCCTAAACTCTTCTCTAGATGAAAACTTTTGAAAACTAGTTGGAGGTAAAGTACTAAGCTAAATGGACTTTTTGATCCCACCTACTGCAGTTGCTTTTATTCTTAAGACATGGATAAATCATCTAAGTCATGTTGAGCAGACGTGCCATTGCACTGGGGTGGATGCAACCCTGCTGGGTACAGATTGGGGAGTGTTAGGGAAGGAGTGAGGGTGCTCGGGCCTTTCCCTCCTCTAGAAAGGCTGTGTTACCATGGTAGGACACCTGTCTGCATATGAGATATTCCCTGCTGAGATTTTCTCTGAGATGGTTTTTGGCCTCAGTGGCCCCCAGCACCAACTGGATTCCTTCCTTTGAGGCTTGAGCAGTTTCTTCTATTGCCGTTGTGCACCACCTAAGGGAGAGGGGGACTGGCTGAACCTCAGGGTGGTGCTGCAGGGCTCACTGCTGTTCTGCTCCTGAAGAGCCTTGCCCCACTTTCCTTCTCTTCTTGCTTGTAAATGTGGATAAGCCTGTTTGAGCTGGAAAACCTGAAGAACTCAGACTAAGGGGCATGGAATCTGTATTCTCTGATGTAATCAGTTTCAAAAACTTATATTCTTACAGAAAATGGCAATGCCCACAATATGATTACTTATTCTTCTGGAGTTTAGCTAGAGACAGGTTTCAGGAACATAGAAACACTCCTTGGGCTCTTGTAGCAAATGCCTGTGATACCTTTCTATGTGTTTTTCTCACTGTAGCCCTTGTGATTTCAAGAAGTTTGACAAATAGCCTCTGTGTCTCAGGCCCATTCAAGAGTTGCTAGATCATGGCATTCATTAATCTTTTACAGACAGAATTAAAATATAAAGCCACTGTCTACTCTTACTATTCCAGGTTTTGTGTTGTGGTACTGAATGAATGGTAGCAGAAACCATTTTACTGAATGGAGATAGGTAAGTGTCTCATTTGAATTGCATGACAACAAAACGTTCTGTGATTAAGACTCTTCACATATATATTTTGTACAAATATTACATCTGTAGCATTACAAAGATAAAGCATTAAAAAATAAGCGAGGGAAAAAAATCTGTTCTTACATACTGAATACAGGATGTATAGGCAAAAAAAAACTAGAAAGGATAATTATTATTTCAGGATCCACCTTCTCTGTTTGTTCTGCAAGGGTTAATTGCTAGTGACAAAATTAATTGCTGTTATCAGAATTATAAACTATGGAAGGTGGTGGAAGTGAGGGGCAGAGAAGCAGGAGGGGGGGAGTGCATTGTTACATTGAAGATAAAACTCTCTTTGCAAGTATCAGTATTTCAGTGAGTAATCAAACTTCTGAATTGGGTCCTGAATTTTGAAGGCTTTTGAACCTGTGTAGGTTTCTGTGAGTGAGCAAATACACCTGAGGTTGCGTTGTACTGTAAATTACCTCTGCAAATGGTGTTCCTCTCTGGGCACATTACAGCTTGAGCAGATGTAACCTTTCAGGTGTGGTTCACCTGAAACATGTCCGTATAATACACGTCAAAGCCTGCCTCATACCCCTTGTCAGGGGGTTTCCTTGACGACTGTTGGTGGAGGCCTTTGTTCTGGTGTCAAAAACCACTGCCTATCTTCTTATCACGCCTCTGTGGTACAGATTTGAAAACCACCAACAGGACAAACTGAGAACTTTTCTAGATTCTACTTTGTAACACACTTCACTTAGAAATGTTAAATGAATTGGCTTAAATGTTCCCATTTGAGTTGTATGTTCTGTGGGAACATCATTGAATTGCAGAAATTGAAGCAGCACCTTGCTTCTCTTGACTATCAGACTCTATTTTGGAAAGTTACCCTTGCTGTGAATTTACTCTTAGTCTTCTGTGTTTAGCTATGGGATATTTTTAAGCTTACAGGTAGCTTATTCTTAAACTATAGACATATTTGGGGCACTAGAGAAAATGTCAAGTTGTTTGAGATACAGTATGTATCATTACGAAGTCCTCTTTAGAGTGGTTGTTAGAGCTGTTTCTTGCCTTCTCAGAGAACAGGCACAGCTATGCCAAGATTCAACCTCAAGACAAATTAACTGGCATTGGAAATGACATTTCCTTTGTGTTCCACCACATCCCTTTTTGTTTATGTACATAGTATCACAGAAGTTGCTAAGGTGTCTTTTGAGCCAGAAATGAATACACAGACTAGCTTATCCTGGTGTAGCTTGACTCGTGTCAGTGCAGTTGAGCTGGAAATGAGTATGATGCATTATATTCCTTTCTATAAGTGATGGAGCAAAGGTTTGCTCCAGAGGTGCTTAAGAGATGGAGCAAATATCTCAGCTGTGCTCTGCTGTTGCTGAATGTTGCTCTTGCTGTGGCAGGAAGGGATGGTGCTCACACCCAGGGCCTTGGGTCTGTGCTTTGCAGGATCATCACTCAGTGCTCACTCTGTGGGTCTCTATAGCATTTTCCTGAAGGCAGGATTATTTGCCATTTGCATCTTTCTAACTCATGGAAGGTGCCTTGCAGACATTCCTGTGCACCTGGGGCTGGTGCCAGGAGAAAGCCATTCAGGTTGATTTCTTCTTAAATGAACTATTGTGCATACTTACCTTGGTAGCAGCTCATGTCAATAGTGGATTTGAGTAGTGGATTAGAGGGCAAAGGGCACATAAAGACTCTCTCTCTCAAATGACATGTCAGTAGATGACCGATGAAGTATGAGAGACAGATTGGAAAGCCTGTAAACTGCCTTTTTCTTTTAGTCCTTTCCTACCTCCCTCTGCTGCCAGCAGTGTTTTCATGCCTTTCTTACTGCAAGATTAGTTATTCATGACCTGCAGTCTTTAGGTTTTTCAGAAACATTTGGCAGAAAGATGAACACCAATAAGAAGCAGCTGTGGGACAAACTCAACCATCAGGAAAGAAGCATTGAGAGGACTGCCGCAGGATTTTTCTTTTTTTTTTGTTTTCTTACATTTTTTCTCCTCCCAGCATGCTTGTGCAATGGCTTTCTACATCTAAGGCATCACAAGTTAAATTTTGGCTGATGTTTTTCTAACATCCATATGGAACACTGGCACAAGGCCATTTATTGCTCCAAGGTGCTGAATAACTCAGTGCCATTTCTGTTCCCTGGCCACTGAGGGAAGCTGCCCTCCATCCATGTTCTCAGCTGTGAGTTTATAGGTGGATGGCTTCATATTACTCCATGTTTACATGTGGATAAAAATTTCTGAACACTTCAGGTTTTGGTCTGAAAGAGTCAATATGTATAGCCTGATATTAAAACATGTCTAATGATTTTTCGCATGGGTACCTGCAGAACCATATTGAACATCTATACTCCAAAAAGCTATCCTTTTCATTTTTAAGGCAAAGAACAGCTGTACTACAAATTAGGAGACTCCGTGAAAAATGAGTGCCTCAGTTGGACTCTGTATAAATCCTGTACCTGGGTTAGGGCAATCCCAGGAAAAAAATACGGGCTGGGCAGAGAACGGACTGAGAACAGCCTTGAGGAGAAAGACTTGGAGGTGTTGGTGGATGAGCTCTTTAGAGCATCTGACAATGTGCATTTGCAGCCCAGAAGGCCAACTGTGTCCTGGGCTGCATCTACACAGCGTGACCAGCAGGGTGAGGGAGGGGGTTCTGCCCCTCTGCTCTGCTCTGGTGAGACCCCACCTGCAGTGCTGCATCCAGCTCTGCGGCCTCCAGAATAAGAAGGACACAGATCTGTTGGAAGAACTTCAGATGAGGTCACAAAGACAACCAGAGGGATGGAGCATCTCTCTTATGAAAATGGACTGAGAGAGCTGGGGTTGTTCAGCTTGGGGAAGAGCAGACTGCCTCTAGGGAGGCTTTACAGCAGCCTTCCAGTACCTAAAGGGGGCCTGCAAGAAAGCTGGAGGGAGACTATTCACAAGGGTATGTAGTGATAGGATGGGGGGAATGTCTTTAAATTAAAAGAGGGTAGGTTTGGACTTGATATTAGGAAGAAACTCCTTACTGTGAGAGTGGTAAAACACTAGAACAGGTTGCCCAGAGAAGTTGTGGATGTCCCATCCCTGGAAGTATTGAAGGTCAGGTTGTGTGGGGCTTTGTGTAACCTGGTCTAGTGAAAGTTGTCCGTGCCCACGGTGGGGGGGTTGGACCTAGATGATCTTTAAGGTCCCTTCCAACCCAAACCATTTTACGGTTCTATGAAACATTGACTTATTTTTGGAAAGTCTGAGAAGTGTCAGCAAATTCAGTCTCTCCCTCCAGAGCAAGCCCCTCTCACAGATCATGACCCTGATTCCACTAACGAGAAGGTGTTGCCTGTATCAGAAATGCTCCAGGACTTTTTTCTGTGAGAGCCACATTACAAATGATAAAGCACCCGACTGCCACTGGACACTACCACAAACAGGGAGAGCAGTCAACTGGCAGAAGAATTTGGCATCCCTCCCTCACCCCCCCCTGCAGTATACAACATACATCTACATTTACATTTGCTTTGAGATGGTTTGTTTATACATTCAGCAAATACAAATCATCCCTCTGTTGTAGATACCCCTTCACCAGGATGTTTTCCCTGTTTGCTGGAAGAGTGGAGGGCTGGCTGAGCTCGTGGGAATCCAGGTTCCCACTAGGTCTGGATTCTGCCTTGGAGTACTCAACCTGTTGGTCTTGATGCTCTTCATGTTTTGATCCATGTGTGTGATCTATGTGATCAGCTGCACTGGTCCACTCTCTGTTTGGAGGATTTTTTTTACTAATTAACTCATTTATAGTCTAAGTAGTCCCAAGCTGACAGTGAAGACATTTCACCATTAGAATATTTCTAAAAACACTTTTTCAATTATTAGGGATATTTAACTTTATTTGAACAGCTGTAGTACTGACATAACTGGGTTTCAAAAGTGTGTATTTGGCACAAAGTCACCATTCCTTTAATTGCAAATTAGTGTAAATCTAGCCTTCATAAAGCCAAGAAGCAAGAAGAAGTCAAAGACTATTACACTGTGGCGTGTTAGATTGGTGCATGAAACATTTGGTAAAGGCTCATCTCAATTATAGCAGGACAATAGACAGCTTATGTTTTTTTAAATGGCTGGAAGGGGACTTGGGGATGGCAATTAATACCCTACTCCCTATATTTCTATTGCATAGTCCAAATATCTTGCCTTGCTGATGGGAAATATATGTACTTGTTTGCTCTGATTCAAACAGCTTAACGAACAAAGCCATGGAGTGGTTTAAAAAGTAAATGAAATTGGGAATGGGGGATAAATACAGACAAACAGGTGAAAGTGTGTCTGCATTTATATGTGTCCCATGTCCACTTTGTGTTACTGTTGCCCTAGAAGAAATACCAAGGTGCTTTACAAACATGAGCAGACCTACCTAGCTATGTCATCATTTTTATCTGGAAATACTTTGCCTCAATACTGAGCTTAAATCAGGCCAACTAGATGTTTACCACCTTTAAAAACCTGGTGGACATAAGATGGATGAAAAAGGGTGAGTGCTGGAGGCCATTTTGTTAAAAATTTAAAGATGTGACAGATATTTCAGATAATTTTTTCTCTCTGATTTGACAAAGTTGTGTATTTCGTCCTTCAGAACATGCTTTTTTTTTCTCAACAAAACTTGTACAATTTGGAGTTACAAAAGAGTGCATCCCTTTTCCTTATTAAATATGATATATTGTATAACATGTTTGTATAAGTTTGAGAATTTTTCAGCCTCTTCTACACCTGGTTGAGGATAGTGTGTTTATTTAAAGAATTAATGCATTCATTTTGTCTATGCCATGTGGAAATTTAATTGAATTTTAAGTCTGAATACTTCTAATTCTTATCTTCATAATGAGCTTGCAGGTCTCCATATTAATTTGTGTGATGAAAATGACCTTTTCTAAGTACTTAAATGTAGGCTTGATTGAATTATTTTTTAAACTTTTCCTAAATATGTTTTATTTCAAAATAAGATAGAAATTTCTCAAGACTGAAACTTTCCCCAGATTTTGATTAACCGCCCCTAAAAATTGCAAATTTCAACAAAAACACTCTTTCTGCACCCCATTTCAAAAGTTCCTTTTGAATTTTTCTGTGCAAAAGCATGTTTTTAATTTGCAAGTCAGCTTTACTTCAAAGGCTGTAGGAAAACCTCTCAGAAGCCACGGTTCTGTGTGGTGTGTTGCAGCATATTTAAATGGTTACCCCCTGTTTTGGCTTATTTCAGTTTCCCCCTTCCTGTTAAAACTTGGAATCTCCCAGTTGAATGTAACCCCTCCCATGGGTTGCTGTTTCCCTTACTCTCTCCCTTGTGTCAATCTCCCCAGACCTTGCCCCTTTATCCAGAAAGTTCTTTGTTACTGTGTTGCCCATTGGTTATTTCACATGTGTTCCCTCCTCCCTAGCCCTTTATTGGTTACTGTATAAGCCCATTATCCTTGTACTCCACCCATGCTTGTATTTCATTGGTTGTTGCCCATGCTCCTCCCTTGAGCTCCCTGACTTTAAAAGCTCATGCTCCTTCTATTCTGGGTCCTTTCTGGTTCAGCTCCAAGCAGGTCAATAAACCTTGCCTGGTTTACTGAATCAGAGAGGTCCTCCTCGTTTCTTTTGCTTTTCCTGCATGTTCACCATCTGGCCCTCATCGTCGCTCTTGGACAAACAGCTGTAGCCCTTTGGGATCTCTTCTTGAGAGACTCTCTCTCGGCGCTGCCCTTGATTGCCGGGCTGACAGGGCACGCGTCAGTGGTGGTCAGCAGATTTGCATAAAAGGGACTTTTCCCACCTGGGGGGAAGATTTTTCTTTAGACCTATGAAGTACATTAAACACTTGTGGATTTTTTTTTCCCTAAAAAGTGTGCGTATGCCTGAGTGTGAGAGAAAAAGACCAATTTAATGTCAGAGACCGGGTCAGGCTGTGTTAGTTCTGGTCTTGCAATGTGAAGTCGTAAAATTACACCCCTAAAGAGCAGAAAGATGTGAAGGACGGAAGGCAGCAGCTGTGCCAAAGGGAGACATGCAGCTGTGTCCCACCTGCACTTGCCCTTTGGTGGCTCCACAAGGGAAATGCCCTCCCACACTTTCCTTCAGCTTGTTACCTTCAATGCCATTTCTGGACATGGTGTCCTCAGAGTGATGTGAAACCAGAGAGGAAAATGGTAAGTGAAGAACACTTAATGCTTCTAAATTATCTTTGTTACTGTATTGTTAACTTGGCAACAAAATGAGTCTGGAATAGATCCTGGAGTTTTTAATTGCTTGAGGCAATCACCTTGGTTATTAAGTCACTGGGGAGGATTCAGCTGAGGGAATCGTACAGCAATGAGGTGAAGCAAATCCATCACTGGTAGGTGTGAAATAATTCTTGTGTATAAAATATCCATTACTTTCCTTCAGATGCTACTACCAAAGTCATCACCATAAACTCAGTGGACACAGGATAATCTTTCTGATGTGTTGCTGCTTGTTGTAAAGAGGTGTAGGAGGGTCAACAAACTCTCAGCATGACAGAGTATATGCCCTTAAGGATTGGCACTTATATAGGAGAAAGGAAAATTAGCAACTGATTAATGAACTGACAGTGTACCTGTCAATAAGGGAAACAAGACCCAGGTAACTACATTCGCTATATGATGCCATTTCTGGAAGTATGAGCAATTTTACCAATACCTATGTGAGTAAGATACGGTCTGGTGTCTTGTGTTATAGAGCTTATACAGCTGTAGAGCACATTTAGAGCAAAATCTCTCTGCAGGAGAGAGACAAGACATTTCAAGGACTGCATTAGACAGAGGACAATGTTAGATACGCAATTTGAGATTATATAAGCCATAAAAATAAATGGATAAATAAATTTATAGAGAGACATCTAAGCATTATAATTTTTAAGTGTCTGCCACTTGGCAAGTTATTGATCTATATTTTCTTTTTCTTTTGTCAAAAGCATAGAAACTCACCTCAGTTTTCACTTGCTATAAACTGGAGTTGTTCTGTGAAAGCCAGGGGGTCTCAAGCAATTTACAACAGCTGAGGAACTGTGTTTTAAATAAGAAGACAACCTCAGAATACCTCTCAGGGCAAGAATAAAAACTGTCAGCAGTATCCACCTCTTTCTGCAAGGGCTGTGAGTTTGTGGCATACACTGGAGTATTGGTGACCCCAACCCACACCTCCTTTGGCTAGTCTGAATGTGAGCTAGATGAGGTATTCCACCTTTTCCACTTTTCCAATGCCCCAGGTGTTTCACAAGGGACATCTCAGTAAATGAGATTAACCCAAGGCAATAGTGCAACCAGGTGAGCCCTGCCCTGTGTGGACTGTCTGAACCAATGTACCAGGAACACTTCACATGAAAGTTAGTTGCAAAGTAGTTGTAGTTGAAAATTATAAGGGAATTGGCAAGACATGCAGAGAGGCAGTTAGAAAAGCAAAAGCTCTTCTTCATTTGAAATTGGCCAGAGGTGTTAGAACCTACAAGAATGAGTTCTTAAGGTAGATAAACAACAAGCAGAACCAGAAGGAAAATATTGGCCTGCTGTCAAAAAAGAGAGGTCAATTAGTTTCCAAAAATGCTGAAAAGGTAGGGCTTTTCAACATATTCTCCATCTCTGGCTTTACCAGCACTATTGTTTTGATAACAAAAATCCAGGTTGATGCAAACACAGACATACCATCAGTTAAAAGATGTGGTGTGTGAACAGGAACTTGATGGACCCTGATGTTAACCATCTAAGGGTGTTATCCAGCCAGAGAGCTGGTTGACATTGCTGTGAGGTCACTCTCCATAAGCATTGAGAAACCTGGAGACTGGGGTTATCCCAGAAGACTGGAAGAAGGCTGATATCACCCCCAAATACAAGACCGTTATAAAGGAGGATCCAGGCATTTATAGGTCCATCAGTCCTACTTGAGTCCCTGGGAAAGCTATGGAATGAATCACAAAATCACAGAATTGGTAGGGTTTGAAGGGTCCTCTGGAGATCATCCAGTCAAACCCCCTTGCCAAGGCAGTGTCAGGTAGAGCAGATTACACAGGAATGTGTCCAGGGTAGTTTTGAATGGCTCCAGAGAGGAAGATTCCACAAAATCCCTGGGCAATCTGTTGCAGTGCTCTGCCACCCTCAATGTAAAGTTTTTGCTTATGGCCATTTACATTTCCTGAGCTTACCTGTGAGAATGTTATAGGAGACAGTGGCAAAAGCCTTGCTGAAGTTGAGGTAGATAATATCCTCTGCTCCCCACTCTTCAACCCTTCCTGCCATGCCATCAGAGGGCAGGATTTCCCCATGGTGAATCCATGCTCACTAATTCTGATGACTTTCTTTTACATGCTTGGTGACAACTTCCAGAATGATCTGCTCCGTCACCTTTCCAGGGGTGTAGGTCAGTCTGACTGGCCAGTAGTTTCCTGGGTCATCCTTCTTGCCCTTTTTGAAGATGTGAGTAACACTGGCTTTCCTCAAGGCATCAGGTATCTCTCCTGTGCTCCATGATTTTTCAAAGATGATGGAGAGTGGTTTAGCAACAACATCACCCTCAGCATCCATGGGTGTTTCCCATCAGGGCCTATGGATTTATGATTGTTAACTCTGTCTAGCCAGTCTCTAACCCTCTACAACCAAGGGGAATTCTTCCTTTCTCCAGTCTTCTTTTCCTCCAAAGTTCTGTGATTCTTGAGGGCTGACACCAGCAGTAAAACTGATGAAAAGAGGGCATTTGGTAATTCTGCCTTCTCTGTGTCTTCCATCACCAGGACACACATCTGATTCAGCAGTGGCCTCATATTTCCCTAATCTCCCTTTTGCTGTTAGTGCACTTGTAGAGGCCCTTTTTGTTGTCCTTGATATCCCTGGCTAGGCTCAATTCCAAATGGGCTTTGTCCTTCCACATTTCATCTTTGCATAATCTGATGTTCTTCTAGTCCTCCCATGTGGCTTGTCCTTTTTTCCACATTCCATAAATTTCTTTCTTCCATTTGAGATTTACTAGAAACTCCCTTCTCTTCCATGCAAGTGTCCTGCCCTCTTTGCTTGATTCGTTGCACATGGGGATACACTACTCTTGAGCCTGGAGGAAGTGATGCTTGAATATTGACCATCTCTTTTGGACCCCCTTCTCTTCTAGAGCCCTAACCCATGGGATTCCTATAAGTATGTCTTTGAAGAGGCTGAAGTTGGCTCTCTGAAAGTTCAGGGTTCTAGTCCTGCTTGGCTTCCTCCATGCAGGATCCTGAGTTCCATCATCTCATGGTCACTACAGCCAAGGCTACCTCCAACCTTCACGTCTTCAACCAGTCCCTCTTGGTTTTTTAGTACAAGGTCCAACAACAGACCTTTCTTTGCTGGCTCCTCCACCACTTGCATTGAAAAGTTTTTATCAATGATCTGGAATTTCCTGGATTGTCTGTGCCAGGCCATTTTGTTTCTCCAATGAGTATCAGCGTGGTTGAAGTCCCCCAGGAGAACCAGGCCCTGTGACACTGAGAATATTTTCAGCTGTCCATAGAAAGCCTTATCAGCTTCTTTCTCCTGATCAGGTGACCTACAGTAAACACCCACAGCAGCATCACCCATATTAGCCTGTCTCTTAATTCTTACCTATAAACCCTCAGCTCATTCGTTTGGCCCTGGGTAGAGCTCCATACATTCCTGTTGCTCTCTCACATACAGAGCAGCTCTACCACTGCCCCTCACTGACTGTCCTTTCTAAAAGGCCCATAGCAATCCATGACAGCATTCCAGTCATGTGAGCTCCCACCGTGTCTCTGTAATTGCAATGCGATCATGGCCCTGTGACCACACGGAGATTTCTAGTTCTGTTTATTCCTCGTGCTGTGTGTGCTTGTGTACAGGCACTTTAGACTGGTCATCAAGCAACCGGATTCCCTAGACAGGGTGTAAGAGGAAAAGTCACAAACATGATCCAAATAGAGAAGAGCCTGGCATATGAGAAAAGGCTGAGAGAACCGGGTTTGTTCAGTCTTGAGAAAAGAAGGGTTAGAGAGACCTTGTCACCACTTTTCAGCATATAAAGGCTACAAAGAAGATGAAGAATCTCTTTTTACAAGGAGTCAGAAAAGATGAGGAGTAATGGATATAAGTAACTTCTGGGGATGTTCTGATTAGACACAAGAGAAATATTTTTCAAAATTAAAACAATCAGCCATTGGAATAACCCCCCCCCCAGGGAAGTGGTAGATTCCTCAGCATTGGACACTTTTAAGATTTGGCTGGACAAGATGTTGAGCTATGTTATCTAGATTGTGCTGCTACCATCATTTTGCCAAGAAAGGTTGGACCAGATAATTCTTGAGGTCCCCTTTCAACTTGGTATTCTAATAATAACAGCAATTTATTTTTAGAAAATTAAGTGGGTGTTCCAGGCAGCAGTCCTGGTATCCTCAGGAGTTAGCTTCCAATTTAATGTGAATAGTCTCAGCTGGAGAGCCCTTGCTTAGAAAAGTCCCTTCTCTGTAGGCAACTTGACATACCCAGGCAACTTTTTGTACCTTTTTGAGGACAAATGACTTATAAAAGGCAATATGCATGAGAAAGGGAGGGAGATGAAAGCTGAATTGTAAAGAAGGAGGAGGTCCTCAAGGCCCCTGTGGTGATGTAGGAGGGAATTTACAAGGTCATATTGAACCTACTTTAAAATATGCTGATGTAGAGAGGATGACGGGAACTCTTGGAGTCAACTGGGAATTGACTCACTTGTCCCTGCCTGCTGCTGCCTCCGCCTGTGAGTAATATTTGCAGCTCACCTTTTTTCTTCTTTAAGCAGCTGGAATGCCTGATGCTGACTCAACTCCAGGGGATGGAAATGTAAGCCAGATTAAAGCCAGAGGTGATCTTGTTTCCATATATGGGGTTTTATTTTTCATTGTCTGATTAGGATCCCAGCCACATCAAAAGAATTGGAGAAAAAAGAAGTCATGGTATTTGCCCTTCATGAAAGGCCTTTGGGAATTTTAGCTCTACCTGTGGCAGGCGTGAGGTGGTAAAGTTTACAACTGGATGAGCCAATTCATTTTTTTCCCCCACAGCTCCCCCCTTGCCATTCTCACACTTGTCTGAGCTCTTTTTGTAGAGAAAAGATAGGGGAAGGTGACTGCGACAGATGAAAGTGATGTTAGTTATGTCAGTTGCTGTTGGAAATGGAGCAGAGGAATCTGCCTACTAAGAAATACAGCCAGAAAATAATCTGTCCCAAAGAGTTACTGCAGTCTCTGCGTAGGGCACCTGAAGAAGCTTTTGAAGGACGTCTTTTTTTCTTATTACAGTAATATTTTTCAGGTTCACAAGGTGAGCACTGTATATGGGATGCAGCTGGCTACAGTGATTAATGGCTCCTTCGCTAAGAGTTCCTCTGCAGATCCTTTGGCATTTCGTGTATTCAGCAAAGCTTATTTCCACTTAACTGCAGTCTCTCTTCGTGGCTCAACATCCATTTGGACCCTTATAAAGTATATGTGCATGCTAGTTAATCTCTGCTGTTGGCAAAAGGTCTGCCTATGCAGCATGCTGCTGCTTCCTCTTCCCTTGCCCCAGGCTTAAGATGATATCTTCTTACTAACACAGTCTAGCTACATCAGCCTATGAAATCTACCTTTGAAAATTATATATTGAAAGCCATTTCCTCTGTAGCACTGTTTTGTTTTCATCTTAGAAAGGAAGTGGCATTTGCCAATTTGATACCATGTTCCTTAGGTGCCTTAAAGAGATATATATTTTCTTCCTATAGATACCTATCAGGCTCTGCACAAGGCAGTGAAGTTACACGGTTTATTATAATAGTATCCTAAATGTGATCCACTGTGCAGCAACATCAGATTGTAAAGTGGAGTCAGAGAAGCAAGCGCAAGAATCTGCTTTGGAGTCAGAGTCTGCTGCCAAGCAAGAGATGAGAGTTGCTCTGCCATGTGATTTTTTCTGGCAGTGACTGTTAGAAACCTGCAGAACTTGATAGGAGAGGCTTTGAAAGCACAAAGGATGTCCTTTATCTATTTTGCCTCTCTTGAATGCTCCTCTTGTAGCGCTTTTTGCCCCTGCTGCTCTGACTGCCGTTCAAGGTGTGAGTCCTGTGGAAGAAGGGCTGTTCAGGACATTAGCCTCAAGGTGCCTTTTAAGGAAGAAACTGTTGCTGGAACTGTGGGCACAGGAAAGTATCTTGTGGTTGATAAAGAGGGTGATCCTCTCTGGTATAGGTAGGTGGTAGAGACGGCAGCTTGGGCAACTGGGTTAGTACCTTGAGTTAGTACAGAGAGTCTCTGTAGAACCACAGTGATCAAGAGGTAGCTGAAACAGTCAGTCATCCTTTGGATTTACACACCATTGTTATCCCCACCCTGTAGTGGGTTTTTGCTTTCTTAGTGGCACAGGCAGGGTCACAGAAAAACAGAGTTACAGATTTCCTTTCCTTCCTGGGTACAGCTCTGCCATTCCATCTCATAGGAATTATTTCCAATAGTCCATTCCTCTCTGACTGTTCCTGCTGCTTTCTCTGCAGCTAGTGAAAGATGTGCCAAAATGCTGCTGTTCACCATTTTTTGCCATTCTTGCCAGTATTATTTCAAGGCATGATCACACTTCTCCATGCTGAGTTCTCTGCTAATTTGGGATTGACCACAACAGCACTGCCCACTCAGGCTGTGTTCTGCTTGTAAGTTACTCTCCTTTTCAAAACTGTCTTTGGATTGCTCCAGGCTAACTTCTCTGTCTTGCTCTGCTTCTGACCTGCCATACAGCTAAATTTGGCTGGTGAGAGATCTGTCTTCTCTCAAATCTATGCCAACTTGTGTTGTGTGCATTCAACCCTCAGTTGAAATATTTCCTCACTTCTGCTTCCTAATTCACCACTTCTTCCCTTGGTTATTATTATTAGGGTGGCTAATGTATTGCATCTGTTTCTTCCATCTCTGCTGTCTTCCCAGCCTCACTCTATGGGTAATTCAAATGAGGGTGAGTAATGCAGAGGCAGTGAGCATGGGGGCTATTTGGAGATGGAAGATGGTGTATGCCAGAAGCATTAGTACTTGCTAAACACAGGACTGATGTGCTAAGGTACAGCTCTGAACACTTGCAGGCTTTAAGGACGGCTAAGAGTTGAGTTCGGTGTCAGATAACTAGGATGAAGAAGACGCTTAATACTCAGAATGAGATACAAGTTCACTCCAGTTGCAGAATCCTTTGACCTAGGGTTTAATGCATAGTATTTGTTGGGGCTTTGATGATATTTTAGGGATCTCTCCTGGAAATGACCTTTGCCACCATTTGCACTAGCAAGTGTGTCTTTTGCACAAACACAGCAGAAATGTTCCTGTATTGGATATCTGTGTTACCGGGAGCCAGAGGAGGGTAACAGAGCTGTCAGATCTGACAAAGTTTGTGGCGGAATAGGCAAGTCCAACGCATCCTTCAAATCACATCTTACAGACTGCAGTGCCTTTGTGTATGTTGCTGCTGAGAGGGGCATAGATAGAGACATGAAGTGGGGAGGAAGGTTTCTTCCCACTGCTTTCACTTCTGTACAGAGAAGGCCGAGAGTGAACCAGACGAGATATGTTTGCAAACACTTGGCAGACTTTGAAACCAGGGTGCCTTTTTTTATGTGCATGCACCTTTTCAGACATGGTTGTTGTGTGAAGGGGAGGCATTGCTCACTCGAACCAGGATGGAAATTTCAGTCCAATGGCTGGAATTCACATAACTGTCAAGCTAAATGAGTCTGGAGCAAAAGCAAAAGGGACCTCAGAAAGTTAAATCTGGAAGCAAACACCACTACAAGTTTCAGGCTTTAAACTGTGAGTCATGAATGTTAAAGTCTTGAAGGTATCAGCATAACATGCTCTTTATCACAAAACAAACAACTCACTGAGCACATTTATAGAGGTCTTGTTCTTCTCCCACGCTTGGCTTCCAGGCAGATGTAGAACTATTTGTGTAAGGAGGAACTCCTTTCCTATAGGACGGAGAGACATGAAATGGCTAACATTGAAAGCAGATATTATTGCAGAGGTGCTCTATAATGAATCCACAATTATTCTCCACAGTCAGCTCTTGAGAGTGCATTTACTCCCACAGTGTATCTGAGAGACAAATAAAGAAGCTGTATTAAGGTGAAAAGGAGCACCCTCTGTGCATACAGCAGGGCACCTTCATGCATGTTGTCTTCTGCAGCACAGAACAAAGATGAGAGGAGCAGAAACAGATCCCAGCACACCTGTGCCTGCACACACTTCCCAAAATGTCATACCGTAAGGTCCCCAGGGCTCCCAAACATGAGGCATGGCTTGCAGATTCAGCTACCTTTATATATTCTGAGGCAGTTATTCTGTAATTGGGTGGAGCGTTTTCCAGCTGATCCCCTCCAGCTTACCACAAAGCAAAGCTTTATCACATCCAGAACCCTGATGTGAGTCATGTTAAAAATAATAGGAGAGGCTAACACTGGGCTAGGTGGCAATGATTGCACTTAGGGGTTCTGCTGAAGTCTCCCAAGATTTTCTGCTTAGGGGATGGGGGGAACTGTGCCATTGTTGGAGTGTGGTAGAAGCCACAAGGAGCTGTGGGAAATCTGAGATTACTGGGGCTCAGCAAGAAGCACTGTTAGTCCTCCCACTGCTGTGACTCTGGTGGTTGTCAGTCCTGCAGGAGACACCAGGATCCCCCCACGGCCCCACTGCTCCTGGAGGTTGACGTCAGACACCTATTCAGGTCCCTGTCTTCCCTAGAGCATCCCTTGTGTTGTGATTTGAAAGACAGCTCCAAAGATAAGGCTGTGTGATTAGTGCATCTTTTAAACCAAAGTGTATCTTAATCAGTCTGATTTATTGTCTGATTCAGCACATTAGCTGCAGCTTCCAAAGCTCCGTGGTGTAATGAATATGCATATATTCAACAGTTGCAATTAACAGGCAGCCACTGCTGGGGAAAACAATCTACTCAGGGCCTAATTCCACCCTTCCCATAGTGACTTCAGTGAGACATTAGCTTAAATGCAAGCCCCTGGACCCATCCTACAAAGCAATGGTTAATAGGCCCCTGTGTTTCAAATACCTATTTAAATAGCAAGGTTTGTGTCAATTGTAATTTTACCTGAATGAGTTTGCCTATTCCTCTGTGACCCAGGCAGGCAAATTGAAAGTACAAAGCACGTACAGCACAGTACCTACGTCAGTGTTTGTTTCAGGACTGGTCATTTGGGTAAGCTGTCTTCTCTCACTGAGAGAAATAGAATTAATTAGCAAACTTCAAGAAAGTAAAAGGGTTAAGCCTTTCCTTTGGGATTCCCAGCAGATAAGTTCAGCAGTATGCAACTGTCATGAGAATTTATGAGGCAGAAGCTACTGGAGTAACTAGGAAAAATATGCACAATTAAAATTTTATTTCTATTCTTGTCCTTCAGCTTAACCCCTTGGTGCACCATAAGCTGAAATGTTTGTGGGTTTGTTCTTTATTTCTCAGAGGCTTTTCAGACAGCCTAATGCAAAATTGAAGCTATGATTGGTATATTTAAGCCCTGGGTTTAAGTTCTGCTCACAGCCGACACAGTGATTTGCAAAGAAACACTTTCACAGTTATTTCATAAAAAACATTTATATTTAATATAAATCTGTCAAACATTCAAAACCATATGTGAAGTAATTTAAAATGCTTACAGAGTCGTAGAACATTGTGCCCTATTGCATTCAGAAGCAGAAAACAAGAGCAAGACCTGCAGCAATAGAAATCTGAGCTCAAGCTTATCCAAAGCTGAAAGAGATAAAGGGATCCTGGTGCTCTGTACACACAGGAGAGGGAAGTGAGTTGCACCCCTCCATGGGTCTGCTTCCTCTCTGCATGTAGCTTTTGCTCTCCTGTTCCACCCACACCAACCTCATCCTCTGAAGCTGTGCCTGGATTTGGGCTGTTCAGATTTCGAGAGGCTCCTGACCTCTTGACTAATGAATGCCTGTCCCTGCATTAAAATAATGTTTCTGTTTCATCTGGTGCTTGTTCTGAACAGAAGCTGCTAAGCGTGGGCCAAGTAATAAGCTCTTCACAGAGCATGGGACCAGCTCCTTTTCCTTTCCTTGGGAAAGGTACTAGGTGTTCCAGGAGCAAGTGAAAATGGTGGTTCCTCACGGCATGCTAATGCATCTGAAGATGGCCAAGGAGAAGAGAGGAAGTAGTAAAATTTCTGCCTCACCTAAATATCTTATCCCATGTACCTCCAAACTTTCCAGCAATATTGCACATTATCATCAAATCTGGCCTGCGAAAATTCAAGAAGACAAGTTCAACTTTTGCAAAGCTAAATAGTGATAGGGAGACAAGATCAGGATTATAATGACAGGATATTTTCTATTTAGCAGTAGTGGTATTAGATTCCTTCTATATATGCTGACTCTGCAGAGTACTGCTTGCATTTATTTATTTTAATAAGCGGTAATATCTACATCTGTTTACAAATAAAAATTTGTTGTATTCATACAATCATTTGTGTTGGAAGGGGCTTTGAAAAGTCATCTAGTACAACCTCTCGGCAATGATCAGGGAAATCTTTGGCTAGAACTGATTGCTCAGAGCCCCAACCAACCTGACCTTGAATGTTTCCAAGGATGGGGCATCTACCATCTCTCTGAGGTACCTGTACTCGTATCTCACAACCCTCATTGTCATAACATAAATCAACCCTCTTTTAGGTTAAAACCCCTTGTCCTATCTTAAGTTCGGTTCCATCTTTTTTGCAGACCCCCTTTTCATTCTGGAAGGCTGCTCTCTGGTCTCCCCAGAGCCTTCTCTTCTCCAGACTGGACAAACCCAACCCTTCAGCCTTTCTTCATGAAAGAGGTATTCCATCCCTCCAATTTTGTGTTGTATTTCTGATGCATGAATAGAGTTGGTGAGAATTTGCCTGCACATCATTTGGAGTTGAGAATCGCACAGGAACTCCAGGGCCAGTCCTGATGCCTGCTGTAGTGCATTGGTGCTCTTTCTGTGGGGATACACAAGGGCTGGGGAGCAATCAGCTCACTCTCTGTTGGGTTAGCCCTTTAGTGATGTGTGTAGGACCTTGCTATATCACAGGTAAATTCACCTTATCATGAGCTCAGGTCATGTCCGACACCACAAAACAAGGGAGAAAAAATTCAACAGTGGAAAAAAACAGGGTCAAAATGGACTGACAAGCTAGGTTGGAAGAAGGAAAAAAGCATTGAAATGGGTGTGCACATGAAAATTGCCCCCTAAAATTCTGACCTGACCCTCCACTTATTACAGTACTTATACCTCTATTCACAAACAACACCATGTATTCAGTCTACTTGTGCCCGGATGTTGGCAGGACAGTAGAAGGAGGAATTTCTTGTCCCTGATTCAAGACTTTGGCTCTCTTTTAGATTAAAAAAATGTAGTATGTGGAAAGGAATATATTGTAAGGAATACACTGAATTAATTCCTGAAGGGCAGAGGGAGAGAAGGAAAAGAGATGACTAATGAATATAGCTGAAGAAGGAGAGTTATTTGGCAGATGCAGACTCCTGGTCAATTTGTGCTCTCAAGTAGATGCTGAGATGTCAACTAGAGGTGAGAGAGAGAAGGGAAGGGAATTTAGCTTCATGATTGTGCATAAAAATAAAATCAAAGCTGTCCTATAACCCTCTCCTATCCATCGCCTCCAAAATGTAAGTCCGAGTGGTTTGCAAAATCCTTTAAAATGAACCTAGCCTGGTTCAAACACTGGGAAGTGCATTGTGACAGGCTCTTAACAGCAGTAGGCACCATATGTAACTGTTGCTGCTCTTTGTGGATGTGCCCTGCATACATATGCTCAGCAATGAAACATGTGTATGGTGAGTGAATGAAAAGCAGTCCACGAACTCCCTCCCTTTTTGTTTTCTCTGTGTGAGGCAAGTGGATTTATGCGTATCGTGTGCACATACATCATGAGTGTGAGAAACAATCAGCTGGAGCATTTGAAGGCTGTTTTGTGGATTGCCTGCCTGATTCCCCAAGGTGTGCCTTGCTAATTTTGCCCTCCTTTTAGAAAGAATATTTTTCTTTTTTTTTAATTTGCTTTGATTTCTCAAAAAAAGAAAACCCATCACATATGAAAAGCAATTTTTTTTCTAAAAAAGCACAGTTGCAAATGCAATGTGGGGAAACAAACCTCAAAATTGTTTCCAATTCTGATACTTTGAATGTGGGGAGGGTAGTCTGTGCCTCAAAGGTCTTCCTTACTATTGCAGAATAGTTCATCCCAGGGTGCCATGTAGTTGTGGGGCCAACCCCTGTGGATGACCAGCTGAGGCATGGTCCTGGGCAACTACAGGAGAGCTCAGACCCAGTAGGAGTCTTGAGTAGATATTGATGGGTTGCTCTGTCTTCCAGTCTTTGAAAAGACCCTTCTGGGAATTAACACCACTCTTGCTGAATGGAGTGGCTTGCTCCCCCTTACTACCAACCCTGCACAGTGAGTGACTCACTTGTGCTAGCCAGGAGTATCCCCACCATCCTCTGCAGAGACACATTATCCTCATTTTACGGTCAGCAGCATCAGCAGTACTGCAACTCTTTCCTGGTACAGAACAAGTGACTCCCCGGGGAAAGTCAGTCACTTTAATCCATTTCATCCTTAAGGAAAATGGGACTCCCAGAGGTGGCATGTGACTTGCCCAGCTGGTGTGGCAAATCCTTAGTGACACTTGGAGTCTGCGAGAGCTGAGCAGGTGTATGTTTCTTCTCGGCACTGGTTTGTGCATCGATCAGCAGGGCCCGACTCACCTCACCAGAGTAATTGTTACCTAAGCCTGCATGGCTGGCTGCTCTCCGGGCTCCTGCATCCTCCCTGTGCATACATATTGCCTGATGAATGCACACCCTGTTGAGTGTTATTGCTTTCTTAATGTGCTGCAATTTTCCCCCAATATTCTAACCGAGAACGATTGTTGCTGTAGAACGTCCTCCCG
This sequence comes from Picathartes gymnocephalus, assembly GCA_013390045.1. Classification (NCBI taxonomy): domain Eukaryota; kingdom Metazoa; phylum Chordata; class Aves; order Passeriformes; family Picathartidae; genus Picathartes; species Picathartes gymnocephalus. Next base: position 76,281 of record WEKY01013872.1, on the reverse strand, counting down.
CCAGTTGCCGCAACCCCTGTTTATTTACAAGAGCACATTTTGCATCAGCTGTCGCTCTGGCCTCACCGAAATAGAAGTTTCAAGTTGACAGAACAATAAAAGATATAAATTACCTATCATAATTAACTGAACAGCATGAGCGAACCTTCAAACACCAGACCTTGTTATGCCCTAATTATTCACTGCGCACACACAAGAGCTTAAGCACCTCTGCCCGTCTGTCTGTGCTGGGGCCTGGGCACTGCCTCCACCCTGATCTCAGCCCAGCGGCAGCACTTGGTGCCACAGTCACAGCTGGTGCCAGGTTATGCATGCATGTGAGAACTTGCCCATGCTATCCATCTTTTATTGTCATCCTCCACCATCCTCGTTGGATCCCATGGGCAGGCCCAGGAGGGGAGGAGAAGGAGAGGGAACTGTCATTTTCTTTGAATGGCGGTGTTATTTTCCAGCCTGTACACCTTTGTAGAGAAATCTGGCTGCCCCTGAGGGTTGTCTGCTAGCCCTCTCCATAGGTTTCAAGTAGCTGAGAGACCTTGTTCTTCTTCTGGGGAGGGATGGGACAATTTCCTGCTGGAGTCCCCTGCAAGCTCCCACCTGGAGCTGTGTCACACATCCACTTCAGGTGTTTGCCCACACTATGTTCAGCATCCAGAGTCTGGTTGTGGACGTCACCCATTACTGCCCTTTAGGGACTCCTGCAAGCCTCATTTCTCCATGTCTACTTGCTGTGCTGGTTTGAAGGAGCTGAGCTGGGCCTCCATGGGTCAGGGGTAGTGTTTAACCTCCTGGCAAGCCACTGGTGTGCCTGCAGTTAGTTCAGCCCTTCGTCATTTTGACAGGTGGTGATTCCATGCGCGCAGACCCCAGAGGAGAAAGCATTGCTCATTTTTAGGTGAGGGCAGTCAATAAGCCTCTGGAAGGAGAGGTAAAACTTATGTCTTGCTCAAGTTATAGGCTGGAGAAAGTTAGAGACAGGAGGTTTGATTGACTGCAGCCGAGGAAATATTTATGTGCACAGTCACCACATATTTCCACATAGGAGCATCCTCGGGAAAGGTCACTATGCTTAGGAGGTGAATCCTTGCAGGGAAGCTTTACAGGTGTTCAGACAGCTTGTTAACAGCAGGAAACACAGAGAGCGTGAGCCCTTTCGTGGCTCATTAGAAGCCCAGGTGGATGTGTAATCATGGGTCTGTACTCTTTCTGACACCTGGTTTTGGTCTTTAAAATGTGTGATGTGTATTTAAATCTGTGTAATGTGAATCTTTCTTTATTTCTACTTGAACAATTGATTTTTTGCTATGAGCTGGTATCATAGTAACAGATCCAAAGCTAAGAGCTCCAGGTCAAGATGTGAGGCAGCCCTTACAGAAACAAGATATTGGACTGTTCCTATGCCTATCCAGCCAAGTCAACACCATATTCTAGGATGTTGAACACTGTGCCTGTGAGGAAGTTTCTTTATAAAGCTTCATAGCTAAATTTAGAAATTATAATTCATGAATTATGATTAGTGTTGAGTAGTGGTTTCTTGCCATACAGTATGGACATGGAGAGAGAGCATGAACTTTTGGCACAGTCCAGAAAGGTCAGGAGAGTTCAGTCTGTCCAAATCTTTCACAAAATGGCCATCATTTCTGATAAATTTTTTTATTGCAGAAAATCTGGCACATTTATTATACTTCTGGGGTTTATGATACTGCATTATTTTATTGTTTTATATTAGTACTTTACACTGTAATATTTTGACTTTATTGAAACAAATTATTATTTTCTTGCTGGAGAAAACAACTAGTGAAATAATATGTTCTGAGAGCTCAAAAATAATTTTTTATTCAGCTATGGCATTTCATGGAAAATCTGAGAGTGCTGCTTTTCAGAGAAAAAATCACACTTCATCTATTGGAATTCCTGACCAGAGCTACTGTAACATTGTACTACATTAACTCTCAAAGGATTAACAAGCATTTAAATCAAAGCTGACTGAATAAATTGTAATGAAAAATTTATTCAATTAATTTCTCTTCTGTTTTCTCTTTACCAGTTTGTCTATAAATGCATTGTGGCTAATTTATTTGTTGTTTGAAATATTTTACTAATAATTTCTACGAGTTATGTGATCAGGAAAAAAATTATTAAATTTAACAGAATGTGTTATTATAATAGAGAATTTGAAAGGGAGATTTATAGTACCATAGGAAGTAGATATTCTTGGACTGCTGCTTGCAAAAGGAAGAATATTATCTGAAACTCACAGGTGCTTGAAAAAAATTCTATTTTGACATTTCTTGTTTTCATAGCTATTTTTACATATTAAAAAAATAATATGTAAGAGAGTATCAAGCTATCGGTGGGTGTTCAAAAACAAGTCATGGGATGCATTTGATATTCAAATTTTCTTGAATTTTATTTGCATTCATAAGATACATAGCCCCTGTTTATTCTCTGATTGGATGGTCTCAACCTTCCAGATTATTTTCTTATGTGACTATTAAATTACATTTTAAGTCCCAATGTCCAAGAACATCCTAGAATGTTTCAAGGAAAGTTTCTGCCCTAAAGCCACTCACAGGTGTTTTTACTGTCAGTAAAAATGGATGGAGAAAAGGTGGATTTTTTTAATATATCAGGTCTGGAAAGATTTCATATTTCATTTTTCTAGTTGTAATTCCTGAATGAGTCAAAGTTGGTTTTTTTCTGGGAAGACACATAATAGTATTTTTCAATGTTTAAACTGACTTTACCCAAGCCAGTCTCTGCACATCTGTCCACTAGGCTCTTTGCTTTGCTTTGAAGCATGGGGTGGTTTTTTGGAGAGATGTTCCTGTTCACTTCTTTCGTTGCACTGGAAAACCTCCTTCAGCTTGTCCCTCACAGCAGCAGATAAGTCACCCACAGTAGGGTGAGCCCGGCTGTGCCACCAGTCGTGCTGGTAAGGAGCATTCCCAGTCTTCATTCTGCAGTTCCCCCCAGCACAATTGGGCTATGTTCCACTGAGGAGAGGGTTGCATGGTTAAAAAAAAAAACAAACCAAAAAAAACCCCCACCATATATGTGTATATATATGAAGAAGAAAGAAAACTTGCTTCCTCTGTGTCTCAGTGGTGAATTGGTGGTGTGGCACTTTGCTTGCTGGTGCTTGTGGGGGGTTAGCAGGCAGTGGGAGGGTGACAGTGAAGGCAGCAGCAGTGAGGAAGTGCTTTCTGCATGGTGGTCATCAGCATCTGACAAATGAACACGAAGGTTTCCAAGGTTTTATCTTGCTTCCATTTGGTTGCATGAAATAAGATTGCATTTTTACTATCTACACAGATTTTTGATTAATTAATAACTCAACATTAATATCTAATTTTAATTTTAGCTTTTCTAGAAGCTAGAATAATTTTTCACCCATCTTTCCCCATGTTTCTCTCACTGATGTCAGTAGAAACTCTTCTGTATAATGCTGTACCCTATTCCCACACAGCTGAAAATGGTAGCATGACTCACTGGAGAACAGGGATAAGCTACAAGGTCCCCCCTGAGGGTCACTGCACTGCTCCTATGCCCAGAATACTTTTGTATCACTTGGTATTGTCCCTCTGTGGCAGTTTGACTCCACTCTCTGGAACAGAAATATTTTCCCTATTAAGACAACTTGTTCTGTGTACAATCAAAGTTTAACTGCAACAGTGATGGGCATTGTGTCCAGAGAAGACTCTTCCTCTCAGGCAGGTCAGGGACAAGGGCCAGAGCCAGCATGAGGGCAGGAAAAAGCCTTCACAGAGCATCCTAAGTACAAAGTGTGAGGTGCTCACCTGTGCAACAGCTGCAGCAATAACATTTCTTCCTTGGGAATGATAGGATTTTCAAACATAAAATAAAACTGACACTGTGCCTAAGAAGCAGCTTTGCATCTGACCTACAGCACTCAGACCCAGGGAAAACTCAGCTATGTATAAATAAGATCTTTAAGGGCAAAATATTTGCCTTGGGAAAGGCTCTCTTTTTTCCATCTTGTTTGATAGAGGATAAATATAGCTTCCAGCAGTAGCTTTCTTGAGCAAAAGACCATCCTGCACACATGGATGCCTGTGCAGGTGTTTCACTTGATTTTGAAGAGGCCAAGGCTTCCCCTCTTTCCCTATTTAATTTGTCTGGGCAGGACTCCATGCACTCTTGGCACTAATTCAATGAGAAAGAACAGTGTGCTTTAGTAAAAAGAGACTTTAGGATGGTCTTGTCAATACCAATGTGAAGGCAATTTAAGCAATTTTGACTTAAGAAATGGCTAAAAACCTTTTCACATACCAGTAGGATGGCTTGGGAAAAGTTAGCAGTTTCAGAGTGATTAATAAAAACTCACCTCTCATTTGGATCTTAATTAATTCTTCTGTTACAGGAACTACAGCTTTTGCTATTAACTGAAAGGGGTCTGACCATCAAATAAAATGGCATGTACTTTAGAAGGAGAAATATTCCAGAGGCTGTTGGTATCATGGCACCATCTCTATGTGCTTTTCAGGCATTTGCACATTTCTCTACTGCCAGTTCGGATAACAACCTTACTCTGAGCAAAGTCTGGTCCTTAACAGCTCTGGGTTATTCAGCAGTTGTCTTGTGCTGTATGAATGATGCAGCCCATAACAGTGGACGTTAACTCTACTCTGGTCATTTTAAATTACATTTTTTGGTAAAGAGTTTCAGCTTACTCCCGATAATCTTTTCCAGTTTGGGATTGAAAGGCATTTCTTCAAAGCTTTTCAGTTCCCTAGAATTCTTTGCTTTATTAATGTAACATAATAAATAAAGAAAATCAGGGCATTCCTTCTAACACCATCAAAGCATTTAATAAGAAATGAAAGAGGATTTCTTTTGTTTCTACAATTATGACTATTGAAGCAAGCCATGGTAGTGAACATTATTTGGTTTTTGATAATTTTGTTATTTGAGAGCAGCTTAGACTACTGTGCATACAGTTACAACCTGTTATCGCAGGAGAACATAAGGCAGTGAATGCCACATGAGCAGCAGTCTCATGCAGGCGGGGAGGAAACTGATTTTTGTGGGTAAAGCATTCAAATAGGACATTAAAAATATCTGTCTTATGTATGTCCCTCAGCTATATGTTTTTTGGGTCCTTGGAGCTGTTGTTTAGGGGCGAATCTTCAAGAACATTTAAGCATTCAGCTCTCATGGGATTAAAAGGGACATCACTGACTTTGTGGGCTTCATCTTTTCTGGGTCTGGTTTCCACCAGGTGATGATGCTTCTTTCATATTCTGTGTACTGCAATTGCAAGCTTTGGACAAAAAGCACCTTCTCTCAGTGTGTGTCATTTCATCAATTGCCAAAATTGAGCCAGGGACCAAATATATGGAGACTGAGCAAGGATTATACTGTACTGCACAGGTGTGTGTGTGTGTGTGTGCGCATGCATGTATTCATGTGCACACTGTCTCTCTAGTAACTGTTCCTGTGCCTTTCTAGCTTTGTTACTGGCAAGGTAAAAATGCTTTTCTATGTTTCCTTTCTTCTTAAATGGCTTTCCTGACTTCCTGTTCTTCGTTTTTCATCTAATTTGAATCTAAGCTATGAAGGAAGATGAACATCTCACTTGCTGGAGAGTGAGTAAGAACTATGTTGAAAGATGTTTCAATTATCCACAGAAACAAGTGCTTTTGAAGCAGTTAGATCTGTTTCCTCACGGATTTTGCTTCTCGTTTTGCACTATATTGCACTGTATAATGTGCAAAACATAAAAGGGCAAATTGGAGTGCTATGAATATGCTTCTGACTATGTGCAATCTACTATGTTATACAACATGAAATTTGTTAAAAAGTTAAGACAAAAAATTATTTAAAACAGGATGACAGAATGACGGAAGTGCCATATGACTATATGGAAAGGCTATGTCTGCATATTTTAATCATAGCTTTTCCCCAGCTTCCTTTTAAAAGGAAATTCTGGAAAATTTTAGGCAATTCCACACAACCCTTTGGTTTTGATAGAACCACAATAGCAGAATCTGGTTCCATAAATCTTTTCTCAATGAAGTCTTTATAAAACCTTAATTAAAACACACTGTCTCTACTAGTGCTACAGGAAATCAGATAACAAAGCAATGGCACCCAATGTGCTCCTCTGGATGAAATAATTTCCTATTTCATTTACACTCTTAATGAATGCTTCACTTTCTCTTCATTAAGTCCATATGCATCTCTCTTTGTCCTGGAGATAATATAACTGCTGGCACTGCAGGCCGTGCTTATGCAATCGTTATTTTTAAGACCATAAAGCACATGACACTGTGTTATAGGAGCTGCCATAATGAAATCAACGGCACTGTCACTGTGCTTTCGATCATTTGCACCACAGACTGATCCAACTGCTGGCACCAAGTAACATCTGCTTTGAAATTCAGAGGAGAGACCATCAAATCCTTGCAGAATTTCACATAATGAAAGAAGAAACCATTAGCCCCCATAATTTTATTTCTTTTGTACATAATATTGCTCTGAGTATTTTAATTATCAGAGGAAGGAGAAAGAATGTCCAGCCCACCTAACGTCTAAGTAGCCAGTGTACTGTGGGAAAAAGAAAATGAAAGGAAATCCAGCCAAAGTTCATTAATCTGAAAAACAGTCAGTCTTATTTCTCTTTGTGTCCTGATCCTGTTTGCACTCAATGTGTTCACATATGAGTGAAAAGGAGATTTCAATCAACAGCTTATGCAGCATGCCCAGTTTTCATGCATTCATGTGTGACCTTTTCTTACCCTGCAGGTACAATTGGTTTCTAAGTGACATATACTTTATTAAGTTTTTCATGCTGGGATTGCATTGAAGTGATGCTGCTTTTACCCCCAGGAGTCACATCAGGTAACAGGCTTTTGAACCACAATTTACAGAAACGGTGTCCTGCAGATGTCCTGAGCAGAATAAGGATCTCTTAGAGTGTGGAGAAACTGTCCCTACCACTTAAAGAGGTGGTATCTCATGGTTCGTGAGCAACATCAATCTCGTGGGCCCTTTAAAGCAATTTCCATTCTTATACATCCTTCAGCACTCTCATCTTTATTGTACTTTTCAGTGGCTCTGCAGGGCTGTGAAGACCCAGGGATTTCTTTCTCAGTAGCAGCCACTTCAGTGTCACTGCTCCTCTGTAAGACTTTGTCTCTTCTCCTGGGAGTCAGCAAAAAGAGCATAGAGCAAACAGGAAGAGCAGCAGGGAAAATGGAGAGGTGAAGTAAAAGGCAGAATGATCAGCCAAGTCAAGGAGCCCGTGTTTCTATCCAGGCTGGTCAGAGGTCCAACACTGAGGTGAGTGACAAAGGCAGAGGTCGATCAGCCTACGGCAAAAAATAGCTAAATAGCAGCAACACCATTTTCCTTAACTGGGGATCTGATCAAAAGCCTGCTTAGTTCAGTGGAAAAAGGCTTCCACTGAGATCAGTAGATTTTAGATCTGTCCTCCAAATCTGTTCTATCTTTGGTAATTAAAACAGATTTTGTGGCTTCCTGTTCATCTCAGCATCACAGATCCCATGATTCTGTTACAAAAGAAGTGGACTTTCTCATGACTAACAGGTGGAGTGGTGGCAAGGAAATTTCTACTCCAGAATCTGGCCTGTAAAACTTTTATTACTAGTAAAGATGTGAGGGGAGGAGAACATCCAGAGTGATTCTCAATGTCTTGGTGAGCTTCCAGAACAGTATGAGGCAGCAAATCCCCAGCTTAGGGGCTGCAAAAGAAATGCTGTTCATTTGGAAACACCATGAAACAGAAGCCCAGAGCTTTGTTATTGCCACTCTGGAAGTCCAAATGATGAAATGAACTACTGGCTTTCATCGTCACTCCACCAATGAGTTCCTGCACCAACCTTTGTTAAGGAAATGGGAGTTCAGCATCCAAGTTCCCATCTGAGATTTCATGAAATATTGTGTGCATTAAGAAAAAGGATTGCAGAATTGTAGCTATTCACTGCTGTTTCTTTGGTCCAAACATCACTAGGAATAATATTTTAAAGAGGGACAATTTGAGACATCAGTTCTACATCAGACTCTAGGCTTCAGTGAGTAGGACCATTCATCAAAGCCCAGTTCTGAGTCTCTTCACTGGCTGTTGCAGTGTCCCAGACCATGCTCACGAAGGGCTGGAGCTGTGCTCTTGACTCTTGCCTGCCAGCATCCAGCACATTTTGAATTCAGAATCACACATCTGTGATTCTGAGCAGTATCAATTCTCCCAATTGCTAACAAAAAAAGATAGGGTCAAGAGTGCTGATTTTCGTGCTCTGTCCACATGTTTTTATGTATTCAGAGTTTTTATGTAGATATTGGCAGAGAGCTGAAGGAAACCCACAGGTCTTTTTCTAAAACATGAGAAATTACAGAGAATAAGTCTAGGGAGTACGTTAAAAGAACATAAAACAGAACAAAACCCTATTACCAACAAAACACTGTTCCATCTTTGTCCTGACCATAGAGAAGTGAAGCAAATCTCTCTCTTTTCTTCCAGCCATAGATGTTTTGATCATGATCCACAGCTAACGTTTTACAATGCTGAAAGATATAGCTGGGCATGAAACAGCTGGATAAAAAAAGGGAGACACCAGGACTGCATTGCCACATCCCTGCAGGGCATTCCTATTGCATAAAATATTCCAGCAATCAAGCAGCAATTGCCAACTTTTCAGCCTCAGGGAGAGCTCTGTGAGTGAAAGGCAAGCACTGCTTTCTTGGAAGGAAAGCTGCAGGTAAATAGGCATTGCTGATCTGCCACCTGTGGCATTGCTGGGCTTGGTGTGATGCTGAACACAATGAGGTCATGCTTTTAGCTATTCATGGGCACTGTTACCCATATTTTACATGTTTTTTCTTCCATTCTCCTATTTGTCTAGCCCTCCCTCACAGTAAACCAGTGCTGCTTGGTGTATGCCAGAGGGAGCAGTCTGTTTCAATTAACATGGCAGCACTACACCTCTGCTGATAACAAATAGTCATTGTGCTCCTGGCCCCAGGAAAAAGCACTGTAGGGAATTGTGCCTCTGGTTTGCAGGCAATAGTTCAATTTCCCAATTTATTTTCAATATTCAAAATGTCACCTCTGCCCTCTCAGTTTTCTCTGCCATCTGCAGTCCCAAAGAAGAAGGTGTTGATCCTACTTATTTAAGGATCCCAGTTTTTCAGGGGGTACAATGGGGCTTCACCTATTCCAAGATGAATAAGAGCACCAAAATTTAGCCCACCTTCATATTAGTCAAACATGTTAGTAGTTCACTGGAAGATCATCTTCAGTGCAAGATGAGTGAAGCCTTACCATGACCTAGGAAGGAGAGAGATCTTCGGGCTCCTCTGTGTAGAGTCAGGACAGTAAGAGGTGAGGTGACCTGCCCAGGACAGCAGGCTACAGGGCCAGAAATTGAAAGCCGCTTCCTGACTGCCAGGCCCACATGCTTCTGCATGTAGGTCTTCCTTCTGTCATCTCAGATTAAATGGTTGAGCACAACAGGTCAGCATGAGCAGAGGTATAAAAATAACACAAGCAAATATCCGTGTTAGGTTTACTGACATGTGCTCAAAGTCATACTTACCAGATATCCTGTGTTAGGATTTCCCTGGATCACTGGCCATAACTCTCCATGTGCCAGCCCGCAATTTCTGAAAACACTACTTTTGCTTCTATTTTTAAGTCCTCTTTGCTGTCATTTTCTTCATGGTTATCAGGGCTGTGTAGTTGTGTAAGAGCTAAGTAAGAGTGAGAGAAAGCAGCAGTATGGGAGAAAAATGGCAGCAATGGCAAACTTCAAAAGGTTTAGAGGTTCAGGCAGAGGTGTAAGCTTATCTGAACCTCTTTGGGGTGGAAATTGATACGGAATTTCATCAAAAACCTTGACTTGCTTGTAAGACATCTGGCAGATCAGAGCTTCAGCTGGGTTTGAAGTAACTTGAGAGTGACCTTTCTTGCACTGTTTCCATGTTTTTCCTTCCTGTCCATGGTGAATGAGAAGTGGCAGAAGTACATGATGGGTTTTGGTATGTGGGGGCAGGCTCCCCATCTCCCCATCCTCTGTCCTTTGTCATCAACATATTTAAGGGCCCAGCCTGCAAACAAAAGAATACCCAGCAAGCCAAAGTGTCCTTTTGAAACTTTACAAGGATGTTTTTGGAGGCTGGGAGAGGAAGTATCCAAAGATGATGTCCTGGTTTGAAGGACAGGTGTCTGCTAGGGAAGGCAGGAGCCTCCCTTGGGATGGAGAATGTAAACCCCTTCGCTCCGAATTATTGTAATTTTGAAATTAAGGGGCTTTCAGGCGAGGATATAGGAATAGGAATATCAGTTCTTTACTAGTATTTATAATAAAGTAAACAAAAAAACCCCAACACTTATGGTATTAACAACAAAACAGAAACAAGAACCTGATCCCAGCCCCTCTGGGCCTGCAGGCACTGTCCCCTTGGGTGCAGTGACGGTCACAGCCGGCAGGGGGCGCTGGTGGCGCTGGGTGGGCAGGGCAGGTGCGATGATTCCCCTGCGGCTGCAGGGGGCGCTGTGGCGCGAGCTCCAGCAGACACGGGGCGCGGCCGGGAGGGGAAGGGGTGCAGGACAGGCAGGCTTTGCTTCAGGAATGCTCTCGATCCCGGTGCCCCAGCAGAACTCTCAGAAAACAGCAAACTGGGACAGTAGGACGTCTCGGCAGGCAGGGGGAGCGGGGCTGCAGTGCAGTGAAACCCAGAGCAGTGCCGATGGAGCCGCGGGGGGCAGGGCACGGGCAGCAGCCCGGCTCGGCAGAAGAAACAGCTCCACGTGAAAAGCGTCCAGCAGCATCAGCAGCAGAGACTCTCCTGTGCCCCAAAAGGGCAGAGCAGCTTCTCCTGTTCCCCTCCGAAGCGCAGCTTCAGCTCTCCTGGTGCTGCCTTTTATCCGCCCCTCTCCTCTGGGGCTTGGCCACAATCCTTTGTTTTTCTTAAGTATCCAGTACTTAACAACTCAATTGGGAAAAAATTCTAAACAAAAGGAAAGAAAAAAAAAAAACCCTAACCCCCAACAGGTGAATAATTATTTTATGTGAGCAGACTGATTTGTATGGGGCCACCGGATCAACTGGAAGTCTCACAATGCAGAGGTAATGTCAGGATAAAAACTAATGTGAAACTGTGCGGGATAAATTCCCCTGACATACATCCCATGCTGCTTCAGAGAAAATGATGGCTTGCATGGATTGTAAAAAGAGTACAGATTTTGGGCTTTTGTTTTTATGCAAGGCTACAAATTCCTGATACTGTGATTGTTGCCCTTGATATGAAAGTTGCACGTTATGATTCATTGGGTTTAGCTCCCCTTAAAAAGCTCATTAATCACTGATTTTACATGTGTATAATTATTCTGCTGGAAATCTCAATCCATTTTTTTTTTTAATGTGAGAGTCAATAGTTAGAGGGCTGTCAAGCCTATTCATTATAAAACGCTGTTGTCAAGATAACAGGTGTAATATATATATATATATAACCAAGCTGTAAACACTTGTTCTAATATAAAAAAATTTGCACTGAGTCTGATAAAGGAGGTAAATTTAAATAATGGGGAAAAAAAAGAAGAGAGAAATCCATATGGTTGTTTTTAGTTACATGTTCCTTACTGAAGCAAGTATGAGGCACCCAGCTCTGCAGGCTCAGGGTGAGCACAAAGCTACAGTGCTCCACTCCTTTCTGCCAGCAGAGGGAAAGAAAGGGCTGCTGTTAGTCCCTCCTCCTTCAGGTATGGCAAATGGTTTTCTGTCCCAGGCAAATAGCAGTGCAGCTCCTGATGCCAAAATCTGCCCTCCAGGCAGAGGTTTCTGTGCCACAAATGCCTGTCCAGCAGGTGTCTTTAGTCAAATCCAGGTCTACTCTATTTTGTATAAAAGGTGTAATTTTGATACATGAGAGGTTCCATTAAACAATGTCATGGTTCCTTCTGCTCTGAAACTTTGCAGTAAGGTAATCCAAACAAAGCCCTGTACCAGGTTCTGGCAGGGAGACAGCTGCAGCAGAAAATGCCATGAATTTGTGCCAGAGCTAGCATTGGAGCCTCCCTTGCTGTCGCCCCCTTCCTTGTGGATGGATTTGGTTGGAGGAGTCAGGTGTACTTCCCAGCTCACTGTCCTGGGCAGGCAGCCTGTGGCTGCATGCACAGATGAAATAGGAGCATGAGCTTGGATGAGGAGAGTGCCTGCTTAAAACACGTTGGTGTGTTCATGGATCTGCCTACAATCTGGGGCAGTTTTTTAAGTCCTCAGGACAATCTCCACAGCTCTGGGACTTATATTAATTTTCTAGCAGAGGTCTGTGTGTGTTGCTATGTGGAGAAATTGTTGCCTGGATGGATAAGGAGGCCAGGATGATAAAACATTTGAGTCCTATCCAGCAGTGGGAATATGGAAGAGCTCAGTCCCTAAACTCTGAACACCTCCACCTCCACTGCCTAGTATGACAGAGAGTAGTCATGCTGAAAATAACTTTCCCTATTTAGACAGAGAAGTCTCTGGTGTGTCCCCTTACTCTCAGAAAGTAGGCACGGGAGGAAGGAATCAAGTGAGGGGAAATCTCTGGCCTCTCATCATGCTGTTTCTGACAGGTGTGGGGCTCTGTGTGTCTGCTTAGTAACAGCAAAAATAGTTTTGTGCACATCATTAGACATTTCAATAGAGAGTTGTTCTGGCTGGAGAAGCACCTTTTGCAGAACTGGATCACTGCAACTGCATAAGCAGTTAATAATAGTGTATTTAAATGGCCAGTGGTTCCAAACAGAGCAATAAAGTACATCAACAAATACTTAGGAAAACAGTCATATTTATGAGCCCCAGCTAATGCCCCAGCTGTATATGCCCTCGGCACACTGTGCCTCCAGGAGCTGTGCTAATGGAAATCAGGACAAAACAGCCATCTGTAGCAAGGCACTGGATTAAAATCTCCCTGAAAGTTTCCTGCGTCTTCCTGTGGATGTTTCTGCTTTATGAAACAGAATCTGAGGACCAAAGTAATTCAGACTCATCCAGGATACCTAAAGGGTGGGCTTGAAAGCAGTTTTAGTGCACCAGGTCATTAACACTATGGGCTATAGGAATGCTCTAGAGCTTGAAGGCAATGTTTCTTGAAATGCCCAGGTGTGCAGCAAAAGAGAAGGGAGGCCTTCAATGCCTTCCCCAAGTCCTTGAGCTCCACCAAGATATTCCCTCTATATAGTCACCACAGGCTTTGGCCACAATGTTGAACAGCCAGTAGTGTGCAGTGCCTGGGAGAGCTGCAGAACCACCGGAGGGAAGAACTTTAGGGAGATCTTACCTCCAAGCAGAGCCTGCTGAAGTCAGAGCTGGCTTCTCTGGTCTTTATCCAGTCAGGCACTGGGAACCTTCAAGAATGGAGCCTGCAAAATATTTTTGGATAATCTGCACTGAAGTCTGGCTGTCTCATGGTGGAAAGGTTTCTCCTTATATCCTGTCTGGACACTTTTTTCATTTTATGGCCACCATCCTGTTCTATTATCACACATCTCAGTGAAGACCTTGCTTTCATCTTCTCAATAACCTCTTTTATAAGGACTGGCAGGCTGCTGGTAGGTTGTTTTTCCCCTCTGGGGTGAACGAGCCTTGTTTCCTCAGCCTTATCTCACATAGCAAGAAGGATCTTGGTGGCCCTCTGCTTCATTCATTCTGTTGGTCAACATCCTTGTGTCTGGGGACACAAAACTGGACAGAATAATTTCCATGTAGCCTGGCCAGTGCCAAAAGAAGAATGAGATTGCATTGTTATTCACCATTCTAAATTTCAAGAAAATCTAGTAGGAAATATTTTTAGTCCTTTGTGATTAACATTTAGCTCAGCCCTAAAATTAGAATGAAGCCCAAAAGAATCCATGAACTACTTTTAGTTTTTTTTTTTTTAAACGTTCCTCACAGTGATGCTAATAAAAAATTGCTGAAGATGTAAAAAAGATTCAAAATCGTAGCAATTCGTTGCCTTAAATTAAAAAATTCTTATCTTTCATTTCAGCACTGCTGGTTCATTTGTGCATCAGAGACTGTGGGGCTGAGCGAGCATCGCAGGTAAAGATGTCAGCTCTGAGCTATACTGGGGAGCAGGCATTTCAGGACGTCCGAGGGAAGGGAGCAGCCAGCTCAGATAGGCATGAAGAAATAGGATGGCCTAGGGATTTCCAGACTAGGACTCTGAAGGTGTTCCTGAGTGCTATATTGCTAACAGAATTGTACCTTTCCAAGGCAGGATATTAACCACAGTGCTGATAGGCTTCTAATTCACCTTGGTGAGTTGGAAGGCTTCCTTGAGCAGCTGCTGAAGCCTGTCACTGGCACTTGATACTGCTTCCTCAGGAATGGCAGACTGTGGCAGAGTCAGTAATACCTCACAGACCAGTAGAAATATTAATATATTTTAATATATGTGTATTTGAAAAATGCCACTGGTGGATGGCCAAAGCTGAAAGACTCTATTACCCAGACTTTCAGTGAGGTTTTTTTCTTTTGATCCTCCAGGTAATAATTCTCCCATCTCTTGCTCCTAAAATCAGATTTCATTTTAATTTTTTGGAGAATAAATTGCTGTAAATCTTTGGAGAGTCCTCAGAAATGTGACGGCTGCTGTGTCAGGCGTTTTGGTTGAAGAAATTCTGCAGCTGAGTTGATGGAAAATAACCTATTGCCTGCTTTTATTAACCATTGCCTGATTATTTTTTTTCCCTAAGAGGCCAGAACTACAACTGGTCACAAGTTAGTGTTTCATCTAGGCAGAGATTAAGCAGAAACAGTGTCAAAAGTAAATAGATAACCCACAGAGATAATGTTACCTTAATACTGTTGAAGGATTTGAATATATTTTGTGAGATGGCATTCTTGTATTTCTTCCCATTCTCACTCCTTTGTTTTGAATGCAGATAGGTTGTACGAGCATTGCTTTAACTCACAACAGCTTTCTGAATCTAAAATGAAGCATTTCAAAATTAAAAAAAAGGCAAAGTCAGAAAGACTGAGACAGAAAACAGCCCTCTCAGAGAATGCTGTTTGGAAGTTGTATTATTAGAGGTGCTGGAGGTGAGAGAGGACAGCGTGTGCACAAAATTCCCTGCGTCACTAAATATGACTTTCAAAACCTCATAATATCTTCTGTAAAAGCTACCATCCTGTCAAACATTTTTGCAGTTGATCTCTTTGTGGCTGAAATTATAAAGAAAGCTCAAATAAAGTCGCAACTATTTTTGCTGTAAAAAAAGCCACATGTATTTCCTTTTGTCTCCTTGTTCTAAACCCCTGGCTGTAGAGCATTTGATCAAGCCTTCAAAAAGACAAAACAAAATTTTCCCTCAGGCATAGAGCAATCTTAGGAAGTTTTGGCTCAAGACACAGATATTTCTGCAAAAATGAAAATATGATCTTGGAAACAAAAAATCCTACAGCAGCCATAATTGTGCACCGCTATGGTGGTTTTCTTTATATCTAGAAAAGCTGGGGGATTGATACTATTACTGGAAGACTAAAATGGGGCTGGGAGTTGTGATAAGGACAGGGGACCCAGAAGAAGCACAGCTGCTTTTCCACCTCCATGTCAGGAGATAGTCATGAGCAGCAGGCAGGCAGAAGGAGGTGCTTTTGGGTCTTTTGTAGCCTCTCTGGTAAATCCTGCTCCAAAGGGAAATGCCAGAGAGTGAATGCAGCTAGAGCGCTCCTTCTCAACATCATTCAGGCACAGCTCTCAGTTCTGAATTCTGAGCTGATATTTACCCATCAAAAAGATATTTCATACCTGTCTTGACCTGTTTAGCTGTAGGTAATCAGGCAGCCTGCTGCTCTGTGCATGTTTGTGAACCCACGCCTCTTTTGGACAGTTACCTTCTAATAATCAGACCTGAGCTGACAGCACGAGGTCATTAATGGTTATTAAGTTTTTTGTCAACTCTGGCCTGTGTCTGATTTAAATCAGAGGTTTAGAAATGATAGCTGACCACCTACACGACCTTCTGCCAAGCAGTTATATTGGTATTTAATATATCAGATTTTTCCAGCCGTGTCTCTTCCCTCATTTCTGTTACTCTGACACTATTTTCTTGCCATTGTCTACTGATAATTTTCTTCAATAAACTGGCAGAATTACTATGTCGCTCTTTTTCAAGGCTGGAGTATGCATTCTTCAAACAGATGTTAAGCATTAAAAATAGCAAGGAATAATGATAAATAATTGGGATGATCTGAGTGAGAGATGGCAAGAAATAAAGGAAATAATTTAAGGGGAAAAAATTCTATTACCATCAGTAAGAAAAAGTAAAGTAAGGAAATAATTGCAGAAGGTGTGCTTAGGGCTGTTGAGGGACCCCAACCCTGAACCCTGATACCAGGGATATGTCTGATGTGCAGTTAACATCTGTCTCAGGTAAGGCTGTGGAGATTATATTTTCCATAGGGCAATCTCAAAGGTAATTTTTTCTTATGTATAGAAAATGTTGAAGTCATTCAGGTTTAGAAGCAGTAATGCGTGGCTTAAATTTGTGTCACTCCCCTTTTCTCTAAGCTGATCTTTGCTTTTGCAAGGAGCACAACAAAATCTCACTCTTTATCTTTCCATTTTGTGTGGAGGTATTTGGGCTGTAGTAAATTAATAATTTTTGTCTCTGTGCCAGAAATGGACCTACAGGCTTCAGAAAAAGTGATTGTAGGTGAGCAGCTACCAGACATCATTCTGCAATTTTCTCTGTATAGGACAAGCAGTGGATGGCATGATTGAAGTCTTGTAACACAGAAAAGCTGTATAATGAAACTTTAATGTCATAGTCTCTCTTCAAATGCTGTACCTTGACACCTTATTCATTTTTGCCTTTTTTTCTTTGAACCCTCTCCAGTTTTCCTAATTAGGTTTTCTGGTATCTAATGAGGGTTCTCAGTGTGGGTTCCCCTGCCCCAGCATGGAGCAGGTGAGAAAATCCATCACCCCTCTTCACTAAGTTCTACTGGCTTTATCCATAATTTACAAGCAGTGAAGAGTTTGCTGTCCAGTTTTGTTCTTCTTGAGTGCCTGACATTGTTTATTTTGGGTTTCTCCTTCTTGAAACACTTTGCTTTGGATTGTGTTAGGAGGGGTTAGTGCCGGTTTTGTTTTACATAGAATTTCCTTTTGTTAATTCTCACTTGGAGTTCTCTAGATACATATGTATTGCTGTATTTTTGCCCTTTCTCTTCTGTTCCTGAGTGTGCACTTTGCAACATTTTCTGCATTTCTAATGAAGGTATTACTCAGAGTCAAAACTGGAAGGAACCCTGTGAACATCTTGCTCCTGCTACCTCATCAGTCTCTCTGCTGCGGTTTTGTGCAGGGCTCCTTATCACTCTCCTTTCTGCTGTTGCTCTTCCTGTAGGTCTTTATTAAGCA
Source organism: Picathartes gymnocephalus (assembly GCA_013390045.1). Classification (NCBI taxonomy): domain Eukaryota; kingdom Metazoa; phylum Chordata; class Aves; order Passeriformes; family Picathartidae; genus Picathartes; species Picathartes gymnocephalus. Next base: position 58,884 of record WEKY01013872.1, on the reverse strand, counting down.
AATTGTATATGCTCGTTGGTGAACTTTGTGCATGCAAACAAGCCTGTCCTTTCATGCAGTGGTTGCTCAAAACTGACATGGGAAGATTTAACATGCGCTTAAGTGTTGCTGAAGGGAGGCTTCTGTTCCGATTTAATTACTTTTATCCCTTACCTTTTGATTCTAGTCTTCTATGTATAAAACATCAATAACTCCCTCTAGAATGGATTCTTTCTTTATCCCACGTCACTTGTTGCTCATGTTTCCAATGCCCTCTTGAAGTTTTCTAATAGCTCTTTTTGTACTGCTGGGTCGATTATTTTACTGGAGATTGAAGATAAAAGTGCTGGGCAGTAATTGCCAAGATCATTCTTCCTTCTGTGTAAATCAATACTATATTTGCTTTATTTCCAGCCTTTGGGACTTCCATAGCTCTCCATGACTTTCAAAAATAATTGCCAATGGTTCAGTAAATTAACTGGCTATTTCCCTCATCACCTGAGGATGAGTGAAACCAGACCAGCTGATCTGTATGGTGGATATTCAAAATTTCCAAATGTTCCTGTAACCTGCACTACAATAATGGCTGTTTGGATAGGATTTTCATTATTTCCCAATTGTTACATCCTTTGTTTTTTTCTGTTTTATTTGGGGAAAAAAAAAAATAGGGGCTGATTTGGCATTGGAAGAAATACTGCCTTTTTCATCTTTCTCTCGCTTATTAATGAAACTACTTTCTGGCTGGCTTTCCAGGATCTTTCACTACAGGACATTTGTGAAAGCCATTCTTAGTCCCCAGTACTGCTTGGGTTAGCATAAATTCAGCTAGGTTACTCCTGTCCTTGTAATTTCTCTTTTTTCCTATTTTCTCCAATTCCTTTTCTATTTGCTGCTGCTCATTTCTGGGTTCTGTTACCTTTGAGCATAGCAGCTTGTGCCTCTGTCACTGACCTATTCCTACAAATAATTGGAAACATAACTGGGCCAGAAGGATCCAATCCATTACCAAATTCTCTCCTATTTCTCCCTCACTGACCTGGTGTCCTCTCATACCTGGACTTTTTCACCATCTTTTATTTATCAGCAATGGAAAAGGAATAGCTTTAGGGGGATATTTATGACTGTCTTTCCAAGATACTTCTCTTTTTCCGAGAGAGACATAATAGGCAGTTGCCAAGATTAAGCAAGCCCTGTGTTTCTGGTTCCCCTGAGCTCACAGCAGAGACCCTCCCTGGAGGTGGCTGGCCACTTTCTCTGTAATTTGTCACTGCAGATTCAGCCAGTGTGTGATGTTCAAGACCAGAGCACTTTTGTTGTCTTTCTCTCTCACGCATTTGTAAGGGCACTGACTTACATGACCTAGCAGGACTTTTCAGTCTTTAACTTTTTGAAATGGTTTACCTTTTACAACAGTTGTCTCTAACACTTTCATTTCTTGGCCATTTCTTTTTCCCGGAGGCTCAGTTTTATATCTCCCAGGTCTCAAAATGCCCTCACTTTTATAAATGATGGCAGTTTACAAGCTGTGCTTTGGACTCTGTACTTGTTGTGCTTGAAGTATTTCTGAATAGATAATTGTCAAAAACTCTTCCCAGATTTAGGGCAGATTTTTTTTCTGTTGTTGTGGTACAAGCTGTCAAACTCATCTCTGCAGCTTTTAGAGTGGGTTATCGTGTTGTGCTCAGAGTGATGTAATGTAATGTAGTGTGTCAGGCAGCTCACACAACCTGTTTCTCATTTGAAGCTGCTGCTACCCTAAAACTATGATTTTAAGGAGGAAAATTGTTTATTCTCTTCTTTGATGTTGTTTCATGTTCATGTGCCTCTATTTTGCCCATTTTCCTCATGGTGGAGGCTGCCTTTTTTGCTCAGTGACCAGGTACTTGGACACAAAAATATGTTACCACCTATTGCCTTAGAGAGAGTGCAGGAAACAGGCCTGGGGGAGACCACCATTATTTTCTTTCTTAGTTTTTCTACCACAGGCATTTATTATCATATTCCTGGCTTCCCACTGATTGTCTATGATACAGTCTTCTGAAAGCATATGGATAAGACTTTAGAAACATATTACAGGAAATATTAAAAGTACTATCTTGTTACTAAATTCATAATTATCCTTCTTTTGAGAGTACCTTATAAAGACCCAACATGATACCACAGATGGTATAGTTGGAAATGAGGTGGTTAATTTAAAAAAAAAAAAAAAAAGGAAAGGAAGAAAAGGAAAAGAACCCCTCACCATTAATTTGTACACTGTCTTGATTTTTCTGCATAACCCCTATCACCCTGCTGCTCCAGAAGCCTCATGCCTTCCTCACCATATTTCTGTGTAATGGAGGTTGTGCATCTTGCTCTGACAGAAGCTGTTCATGTCCCCAGATTTCCATGCTCACAGATGTTTCATCTCAGATTGTTTAAACTTCATCATTATTTGAAAGAGGAAGCTGAGCGTTTCAGGACGCTGGTATAGGGATTTCAGTGACTGTCCCTGGTCATCCTGCCCAGTCTCTGCTCTTCAGCTGTTTTGAGAGCAGGGGTCCATGCACATTAGGTGGGCATCTGTGTTGCCCTGAGAAAAAGTGGATGAAGTTGGCCTCTTCTTCCTAGCATGATTGAAAATATTTTTATGTGTGAAGCAAATTCACACTAAACCCTAAAATCACTAATGAAGGTCCAGCTTGTTAACACAGTGGGTGACTTGCTGCAGTCAGTGGCAGCATCTTTTTCTTCCAGGCAATTTGCTCGCTATGACTTTGTTCTTTATTCCCTGCTGTCTTTTAGCATCAAGAATAGAGTCCCAATTATTATTTGCCGTGTTGCCTCACACTCAGCCATCAGTTAGGCTTGAAACCTCCCCATTCTTTAGGCACTCCCACTTGAAATGTACGAGATGTCGTGGAGCATGGCCAAGGGAAGGGAAGGTCCTCAGATGCTAATAGCAAACGGAGAACAAGCAAACACTGGTTTTGGGCAAATGCCTAGGAGGATGCACACCATTGTCATGGAGACTGAGGTTTGCCTCTGTGTGCAGAGCTGCTGAAGACACCTCTGGCATTTGTTTCTAGTTCTAGCGTCTTTGACGCTGAAAGGACAATGAAAAGATGCAAAGAAATTTTAAAAACAAACAAAAAAAAATGGACAATATGAATACAAAAGACATCATCCTCCAAGAGTTCAGTTATCCAAGAGAAGGTTAGGAGGTGGCTAGAACATGTTCCCTCAATAACTATTTGAGGAGAAGGCTGATAGCAGAGGACTCTTTAATTCAGCACACAGTGTCCCCTCAGTGCATGGCTGAAGCCTGTGTCCCAGTCTTAGCTAGACTGATGGTTCACAGGAGGGTTGTGAAGGCCCCAGGGGACTGCTCCTGGTTCCGCTGCACCCAACAGGCAGGTGTGCCCCTTCCTGTGGGTCACGGCAGTGGAGGAGGTGGATGTGTTTTGCCAGCACCAAGCTGGTTATTGGCTGTTTTCCCTTTAGAGGTTGCCATCCATTTGAGAGTCACTCCACAACCAACCAAATCTGCAGCTTGGGGGGATGCACTCATTCAACTTTTACTCACGGATGCTGGGTCTGATTGCCTCTCAGTCTATAACACACAGAAGTGTGTCATACTTAATTTCGTCACACTTATGCCCACATTCCCAAAACTTGTAACTATGCGCTGCCTGAAAGATAACAATTCCACACCAGATGTAGGTGTTTTGCTAAGACTAATGATGAGACAAAGTGTATAAATTGAAGAAAAGCAGGCAAGCCCTGGTCGTTCAGACTTGGCTCTAGTTCTGTTATTTAATGAGAAGGTTCCTCTTTATCTGCTCAAAAATTGTTTTCTGCTGCAACACTGTTCAGAAAATAATTTCTTATACTTTGTGTCTCACAGCAGGTTACATGGCTGCATTTGTTTTCAGTCTCAGCCTGATTGCAAATCTAAAATATGGTTCTTTGTTCTTTTCAAAGAAAGAAAAAAGCCCTCTGAGCAGAATTTGAAGAAAGTGGTCTGTCTTCTTTTAAAGGTGTTTTTGAAAGGTTTTGCATAGGAAAATGTTGATTGGGAATTTCCTTTTGTACTGGATCTAGAACCTTGGCAGGAGCTTGGGGGTCCTATTAGTCTAGGTAATGAACAATAATAATAATGATAATGACACTTTTTAATGTTTAAAATAGATTCTGTGACAATGTGCTGGTCATATGTGATATAATCAAGTCTCATACAGTATTAATTTTCAAACTGTATAAAAATCCGGTTTTGAGAGGACATGCCATTGTGAGATAATCTTCCTGCATAATGAGTTAAGAAATTTAGGCTTTTCTAAATGCCAGTTACTGAATTTATAATTTTATCTTGGAATTTGGACACATCAGAAGAATAACAAACAAGGGCATGCTCCCCAAGAGCATAGGACCAGCTAGTATGTAATTTTAGGTACTTAAGACACCAGATATTTGAGACAGAACTTCTCATACTTGAAATTTAATATTATCAAAATCAGATGTTTGGGATCCTACTTAAACAACCAGAACTTGTAGACCTCAGCAGAAACTCAGTCTTCCAAGCCTGGGACAAGTTGTGTGTTTTTGTTTAAACAACAAATGACAATTTCTGGCATGTACTTGCCCACAAACTCAATGCATAAGACGTCCCAGTTATTTTATTTCTTGGCCTAGCAGTTTCATATATGCCCAGCAGAGAGCTCTTTGTCTCTAAAACTCTCTGTTTCTAAGGAATGTGCCCCAGAAAACTTTAGCATGAAGAAAGCGCACATGAGTTAGGAAAGGCAAACTATGATATAGCAATGTCCCAGATCTGGCTTAAGCCAGCAAAAAGAATCTCACTGAGTTAGCACACTCTCACCTCTCATTTAGGCTCCATTCCTGTAACAATTAGAAATTTAAATAAACAGAAATCTGGAGGTTCAAGGATAATAAAGGGTATTAACTAAAGTCAGCTAAAAGCTGCAGCTGTGTCTGATAAATTCCTTATTACTCAATTTTCCTTT
>WEKY01013872.1:0-53877 GCA_013390045.1 Picathartes gymnocephalus | reverse complement strand
TTTTTTTTTTTTTAAATACCACCACAGGGATCAGGTCTTGGTAATTCACATTTATAAGTAATTCTCATTTTATTTACAGGAACACATTTTGAGGAATATCTTGGAAGTTTGCTGCAGAGATTCTCTCCTGGCTGCCAATACGGTAATGAAAAGTTCCTAGCCAAATTTTCTATAAAAATGAAATGGAAGAAAAATGTTCAAGTTGTGGAACTTTACATGTAAAGTACAACTCTAACCTTAAATATTTTTCCTAGTCTCTCAATAATTCCTGGATTTAATTTGCTTAGCTTGCAAAAAAAAAGATTAGATGTTTCCCTGCAAATAATGATGAATTATTCACTTCTCTTCTTGCTTATGAGTTGTTCACAGACCTATATTTATGAAGTAGTTTGTAGTCTCTAGCAATCTTTAGTCTCTCCTTGCTGGGAAGCCCAACCCAATATTATTCAGAGTTTCTGCAGACTTCATTGATCCACTCTTCATGCTGAGCAGGCCACGAGTGGTCACCCAAATTTCAATGTGTGGTCTGAGATTGCTGAATGGGTAATGCCTGGTTTTGATCATGTGATAAAGGATAACTCTGTAAGGAAAGAAAGGTATTTCCCATGTTCAAGCATTCTGGCTCCTGCACAAATGCAGGATTTGCAAAAAACAGCTCAAGCCTCTCTTAGCATCTGTTTGGCAAAGCTCAGTCATTCAGGGGCTACTGTAGAGTGGACAGAAAGCTGCAGGAAGTTGAAGAACTCGCTGAGTTCACTCCATTGTGCTCTAGTCCTGTTCTCCATTTCTGACCAAGGAAGAAACCCAGGGGAGAAAATGGAGGCTCAGCCTCTCTGCTTGCTTGCTCTAGAGCTTGTTGGGAAGTGATTCAGTTGAATGCTGCCATGACAATACTCATTATCAACTTTACACAGTACACTAGCAAGTTAGCTTTCTTATGGAAAACCTTACTTCACCACTTTTTATCCGTCTCACCCACGGTCTCTGCCTGAAGGCTGTGATTCTCTCTGAAACATATCAGTTTGGTTCCCTGGCCAACTGAGAAAGTTAATTAGCTGTTTTCTGCTTTTCTGTGCTTATGTCTTTCTCTGTGACAGAGTGAACAAATCTGCAGCCAGAATTTGGATGCCTAAGTGATAACATGAGCATCACCTTGCTGCCAGCCATCCCTGTGACAATGCTTCCCCACACATAAGCAGGTTGGCCACTGAAACATGATCTTTGTCTTATTCCCTCCTTGATCCCACCCAAACCTTAAAAGCTGCAGAAGACCCTGGAAAACTGTTCTCCACAGTTCAGAGTAATGCAAAGCTCCCTGTGCTCGTCCCTGCCATTGTCCAACGTTGAGGCACTCACACTCCCAGCCTGGATGTGCATGGGGTTTGCTCCATATTCCAGGAATGCTGCAGCCAGGAAGGCTGAGGAGCAGGGTAAGTGGAGAGCAGCTGAGAACAGGAAGGGACTACTATTCTGATGTGAGGGTTCCACACTTTACTTAAGATGAACATGAGGCACACATATTTACCACAGCTGCAGAATTCTGGCATGTTCCAGTGAATTTGTGAAGTTACTAAGAAAAAACAGTAGTTAGCAAAGAGCTGAGTGGTTTTTCAAGCCTCTGAATTTGCTCACAATCTGAATTTGATCCCTGCCAACAAAGATGAAATCTACCTGGTTTTAGAGTGGGATGCCATTAATATCTGAGAAGAGTTTAATAACACCAGAACATATTCATAAACAGATCCTTAGTGATTTGTGCAGGCATATCTCTATCTATCTAACATATCCTTCTGCCTTTCCATTCTAGGCAGGCTCTTCCTCTGAGATTTGTGAACACATCTTGCAGAGGGCCAGCGACACCCTTTTTCAGGGGCACCAAGCAGTCATGGTACCCAGAAGGGAAAACTACATTTGGAAATGTTTGTATTCCAATCCCTGATTTCATGGATTATCCTGGAAGTTGCATTATCTGTTCTGCCTGAGTGGCAGCTGTTTATAAGCCTTGAGGGAGAAATATTAAATATCACTTTCAAAAGAAAGATGATCTTATTTCTCTGATCTGGGATTTATTCTGTGCTTTTTCTGTCCTAAAGCACCAAACATAACTTCAGTGCTCCAGAAGTGTTCTGCCATGTGCCTTTGAATCAGCCCACCCTGCCAGGCTTGCCACATGTCTGACATTTCAATAAGCATTTTGTTCTTACATGGTAATTGATATCTCCAAAGTCTCCTAAAAGAACCTGGCCCAACTTCATCCCCTGTAAAAATGATTGACTGTCCCAGTAGTACTCTAGCTATTCTTCACAACATTCCTGTAGGATAGGTAGTATTCCCATGGAGCAGGTCAGAAAATATAAGATTTAAAGCACAAAGATTCAAAATGTTTTCATATTGTGCATTCAAGCTGACCTCAGTTTTTCAGTTTCAAAGCTGTTGCATGTGTTGTCTCTATTTTTCTCAAACACATGACAAGAATGAAAGAGAATGGCATCACCAAATTATTCACAATCATGAACTTATCTGGTTAAGATTTGTAGTGGAAACAATCTCCCAGAGACGAACATAGGCCATAAGGAAGCTGAAAGAAAAAAATAGGGTTTGATATGTGTTTTAGAGGTGGGCCACTTGGATGACTGTCCTTGCTGTTCAAACACACTTGGTTTATTCTGGTTCCTGGTCCTGCCATCAGCTGAGAGAAGTAGGAGTAAGAGGTGTCAGCAGGCTCCAGGCTACCCACCAGATCAATATCTGAGCTGAGATGAGAATACAGCCCTTACCTCCTGGGGCTGTGGTTGGACAAAACTGCCTCTTCTGTGTTATTAGAAAAGCACATTAAGAGCAATTCGTTTATACCAGGACACACAGATTTAATTCCTTCTTTCTTTTAAGTCCTTTCCAGTTCTCTGTCACCAAACATTGATTTAAAAATGGACATTTATCTTCCTTGGGCAGAACACTCTTAGGTATTTGCAACCCTCTGAACTTGCTCTCTAACACTGGAAAACGATAATGCCAGTGAATTGAAGCCGGTGATAGACTTTTTAATAGGCAAATATTACCACCAGATTTACCTGCTGACAGTGGAGTTGATGTTAATGGCAAATGGTATGAACTAGGAGAACTTTGGGGTCTTTTAATGCTAAAAGCCTGAAGCATGTAGGTTTTTAATTTACAAGCTCCACTTACCGTCTACTTATCGTGAGCCTGAGGCTTGCAAATGGCCAAAAATGGATAAAGCAGTTAAAGAGGTGCTGAAGTATTATTAGGTGTGAAGGTCTGAGTGCAAATGCTGTGTGCAATTGCTGCTCTGGCTGGGCACAGAGGTAGAGGCAGTCACTGCCGGCTGGTGACAGTGTGCTTAGTGGGAGACCCACACGTACTTGAGCATGTGTTATCAGGGAATAGAGGATGGTAGCCTTAGGATTAGATGCCAGGAGAACCCGGCAGCAATCAGGAAGCCATTCTTAATAAGATTGGGCTTATGTATATTTTGCATTTTGTCACTGGCTCCTCTCAGGAGGGCAAACTCAGCTCAGAAGCACTGGAAATAATTCTGGGCTGCATGGGGTGGCTGAAGCCTTCAGTTGCACCAGTGCTGTGAAATTTTAGGTGGGAGGAACTGTGCTCCCCTTCTTCTGCCTGCAAACAGCAGGAAAATTCACAGTCTCTCTCACCAGGTGTTGGCACGATTTGCAATGAGGGGTAGATCCATGTGCCACATAGAACAGGTTTTGTTGTTCTTTGGTTTTGATTTTCTGGGGAGACATGACAGAAAAGGGGAGATGATAGTATGTGTTTAATTTAACAGAAATCATTTGGCTTCTTACATGAAGGACACTTTTGGAAACAGGAATATCAGTGTAACGGGGGAGGCAACCTGACAAGAGGGGAACACTTAAAGTAATGTGATTGCTTCACAGTGAACAATGAGGTCAGGGTTATGAAGAAGTCCAAACTATGTCAGTGCTCCTCATTTCAAACTAATGAACCCCTTGATGACAGGAACTGGAGTTCCTTGACAAAGAGGGTGGACTGTTTGCAGCAAAGTGGTGATGTCAGTGTCTGTAGTAGCACCAAGAGGTTAAAGACAGCAATTTAATTCACATGGGCAAGTGTGTGTCACCTTTCTGGTCAGGAGGGTCTACACAAATTCCTCTTCTAGGTTCAAGTTCAACACTTTATCTTCAAACTATCAAGGCCAAACAGAGTTCAGTTTTACATGCTCACGTAGAAGTTCACCTTTTATTCACCAGAAACATCTTGTTTCATGGCTCATAAATATTAAACTAATATAAATGTAACCTCTGTGCTCTCAGGGCTGATCATGGGTGAATGAATTTAAGAACTAAAATTTCCAAGCTGCAGTCTCTTTCCTGATAGAGGCTGAACAAAAGCACCAGCAAGTGTGGTCAGCTCAAATGCAGAAAGGACTCTCACCTTCGTTCCCACCTCCCTGACTCTGACTACCCAGTCAACAACCAAAAATTCTCCAGCCTGACTTTGTGAGCTTTGAAAACAACAATAAAAACACTGGAATGTTTCCAATGTCCCGCTCACAAATCCATGTCCCATAGAGCATGAGGGTATGTGGGCTTCTGTAGCACTTTGGTTATATCAGTGCTGCCGTGTTCTTCTTCAGTTATTTGTTGTTGTGCCAGCACAGTCTAGAAGTCACCGGTAACAGAAATATCCAAGTGATTTTGTGCTGTACCTTCTGAGATGACAAACTTGGATGGGATAAAAAGAGAAGTCATAAGTCTATTTTCCTCACCTACTTACTGTGTGATTATCTGGAACAGCTTGTGAAATTATTTGGAAACCTAACATATTTAGCAGATAGGGACCAAGACTGTGAGCTCACCAAAAGCAAACTTTAATTCATGGTTTTGATATCAGGGCAGAGCTATACTTCAAGTGGTCTGATGTAAGGCTTTTCTGACGTTTATGTGGTAAAATACAACTCAGTCCCATATTTAAAGGACGAAAAAAGTAGTCAGAACAAGAAAATCTCTTAGGAAAGCTTCAAGGCCAATGGCCAAAAATTAAAAGTTACCCTGCTCACCCTCATTTCTGTTTTGGGTCTCTGAGGAAGGTTCTTGGATTTTGCAAAGAAGAACATATATATATATATATATATAGTGGACTTTGAATCTCAAAAGATCAAATATTTCTGGATGCTCAATGCCTACAGCTCTTACTCTTTCTGTCTGACATTATACAATGCCGAAGAAATGGTAGATGTGCTTCTGAGTATTTCTGCCACCAAGTATTCGAACTAGAATGGCTGTGTTAGCTCTAAGGCTACTCTTACTCCTCTTGCTTCTTTCTTGCCTTGCCTCTTGTGCTGAGTCCCTTCCTCAGTCTTGCCTGCTCTTTGCAGAGACAGGATGGAGAGCCTGCTTCTGCTTCAGGTTTCAAATAGGATACTCATCTCATGCCCAGAGAAGGCCAAAAAGATGGTCTGACTAGATGAGCAGAGTGATAGAAAGTGAAATTAGCAATAAAAATATGATTAAAAGTCCATTCTGTAGATCTGCAGAGGCATTAAAAAAAGTCCTGGCAGGGGTTGGTGATGTCCTTTGCTGGAAATGGTGCCTGGGGCATTATTATGCTCTCATGCTGATGATGACAGATGTACAAACCAGATAGTGACGGGAGGCAGCTTTGCTCCATCCTCCAGCCAAGCCAACAAACCTCTCCAGCTGGAAAAGACCTTGTGCTGTAGCTGTGACTCACAGAGGGTTATTTCTCTGTCAAAGAAGGTAAGTGGGGTTGACTATCTTTCTGAAGCAGGCCAGCTGCTGCTGGTGGCACAGAAATGGGCTCAAATGGAAAAGCAGGTGTCCCAGAAAAGACATAGGTGAATATCTTGGTACACAAGTCACAGGCAACTCATTCTTCACACAGGGAGTAATCCTGAAGTCTATGTGGAATACCCAGGCTATCAAAAGGAGATTAGAGCATCTCCCTGTGCTGCCCTGATGGCCTTTCAGCCTTCCTGGATGAGCAGGGTAGCAGGAGGCTGACATGGCTGGAGGGTCTATTTTTCTGGTAAAGCAGAAGATGAAGTCCTGACTGCCTGTATTTATTCAATAGCTGATGGCACTTTCTGCACAGAGAGAGCAAAGGACTCTTGCCCTGTGTGAGCACATAATGTCCCACTTCAGTTTCCATAGCACTTTGCTGCCCTTGGCCCAAATAATTGTTCAGTTCTTGTACTGAATTGCAAACCGTTTCACCTCAGACACAGCAGTATGACAACACCTGTGACAAAACTTAACTTAGTGCTGACTTAACAAAGTACTTGTGTCTGTGAGGAACCACCATGGCTGTGGTTTGTACTCAAAGCCTCACAGTATGCTGAAAAAGGCTGCATCAGGCTAGACCTGAAAAGGTACCAGTATGTCTGAAAGTCAGAGGCTGCAACACACAATGATGAGGTGAGCAATCCAGAACCTGGAGCCCTGCACTGGACACCTTGTGTGCCTGGGAAGGCCCATGATTCTGACAGGGGCTTCCAAGCCAGCATGCTGAGCATGTGGCCAACCAGAGGAGTAGCCTGGCCTAGGGATGAACTTGTGGGGCAGTAGGAGGGTACTTTCATCCTTCAGGAATGTCAGTGTTCTTTGGCCAGAGGCTGCTTCTCTGTGTTTTCCTTAAAAACAGTGAGCAGAGGTCCTGGAGGCAATGGCTAGAGATGTTTCCCCAAGAGGCAAGAAGGTAAGATTTCATTCCCTCATTTGTCTGGAAAGAACCAAATCCACAGTAATTAGGAGGTGTAGAGATGTGATATGTGTGGGCCTGCCTCCCTCTCAGCTGAGGTCTCCTGCCTCCCAGGGCAGTGCTGAGGGGAAGATGGGCTTTGGCCACCTGCTGTTGTAAGAGAAGTCCCCGTCTTCCTTTTGTGAGCTGGTTTGAAAAGAGAGTGATGTCTGAGGATGTGACATGAATTAAGCATGTTCCAAAACCACCTCTCAGATCAGCCACCTTGTGGATCACAGCTAAATGTCCAGTTTTCATGAGCCAGCAACACGCACTGGCAGCCCAGAAAGCCAACTGTGTCCTGGGCTGCATCCAAAGCAGCGTGGGCAGCAGGGCGAGGGAGGGGATTCTGCCCCTCTGCTCTGCTCTGGTGAGACCCCACTGCATCAGTGCTGCATCCAGCTCTGGGGTCCCCAGCACAGGAAGGACATGGACCTGTTAGAGAGGATGCAGAGGAGGCCACCAAAATTGTCAGAGGGCTGGAGCACCTCTCCTATGAGGAAAGGCTGAGAGAATTGGGATTATGCAGTCAGGAAAAGAGAAGGCTTCAGGGTGACCTAATTCTGGTCTTCCAGTACTTGAAGGGAGCCTCCAAGGAAGAGAGAGAGACTATTTGTAAGAGCATCTAGTGACAGGACAATGAGGAAAGGAGTCAAACTAAAAGTAAGTATGTTTAGATTAGATATTAGAAAAAGAATTCTTTACTGTGAGGTTTGCAAGGCACTGGAACAGGTTGCCTAGAGATCCTGTGGATGTCCCATCCCTGGAAGTGTTCGTGGCCAGGTTGGATGGGGCTTTGAGCAACCTGGTCTAGTGGAAGGTGTCCTTGTTGGGAACTAGATGATCTTTCAGGTTTCTTCCAATCTAAACCATTCTGTTATTCTATGATCATAGTTGGACACAGACCAAGAATTAAGCTCAAGGAAGGAGTAATTGCAAAAACTCAGCTCTAGACATCTCAGACACCTGAGTGAGAAAGAAATCACATCTTGTAAGTCAGCAGTCTGGGTGCCCCCTGCCCAGATGAGGATTTTTCTAATGGCACTTTTAAATGCAGTGCCATGCAGAGAACTAGTGCTTATCCAGACTTTCAGGATTACCTTGATACGAAGCTTTCTGGTGCCTTTTGAAGCATTTGCTTTTTTTTTATCACAGAAAGTGATATTTGATGAAAGTGACAGTCCACATGATCCTTTCCATCAAAGCAGCATGCATTACTGTTTAACGAAGCTTGTGACTTGAGGTTCTATAAAATATGCTAAGAGCCTGCATTACAAGATCCAGTAATAGAGAAATTAGCTTACAGTGTACACAGGAGAAAAGCTTTGCTCTGAGACAATTTACAGAGGATCTGGGAAATGATTGGCTATAATTTTGCTCTGAAACAATGCTGCTGCTTTTATAGCATTTTTTATTGGCAAGTTCATCCTCAAATGTGTTGTTTTATCATTACTTTTCTATTATTCACAGTGAAAAAAATATCACCATAAAAATATTACTTGCTCCAGTACAAAACTCGGTTACTAAGGTTACTAGATGAGATCTGTTTGGAATGATTTACAGCTCCTAAACACACTTTCCTCCCCCAGTGAGCTGACTGAGAAGAAGAATCTGCCCTAATAAATTAACCATGGTAAATGCAGACTGACCTACAAATTAAGAAATACAAGGTTAAATACAAACATCGATCAAAGGCAAGAACTATAAATAGATAATGAACTGAAGAAACAATGCCTGCAAAGCAAAAGTCTCCTGGAGTTTTCATGTTGTCTGGCAAAGGCTACTTAAGTACCCTGCTCAGCAGAAGAGGAGGATACTGCTTACATGCATTCAGAGGAACTGTTGTGCAGCAGGAAACCTCATCACATCTACCTAGAATAATTCAAGAAAAAACAAAAAACATCCTCTGTGAAACTCTACAGGGAAGTTCAGCACAACTTCTCCAGGGCCAAGGCTGTGACCTGACACACAATATCACTGCCTTTACACAGATGAGAAATTGTTGCTTAGATTGTGCATTTTCTATTACTTGTTTTGCAGCTGGTGAAGTCCAAAGCCCTATTTTACAGTGGGACTGCCTCTTAACTTTCGACTCATTGGTAGAAGTGAAATCTGTAAAAGCAGGTACAGTCACTAACAATGAAACATAAATTATACAGGCAAACAAGCACATCCCTGTGTGTCATCACAGGTCTATTGCCCTCAGGGCAGTGGCATGGACATTCAGTGAGTGAGGATCCAGACTCATAAGAATGCAGCTCTTCCAGGCATGCATTTTATTTTTGCACTGTTGGCATCCCTGTTTTGAAAGGCAGGCCCTACATTTCTCACCTGAAGTGGGATTATTTCTCTGGAGCCTTTTAATCCATCATCAAAGGTTTTGGGAACACCCTGCTTCATTGAAAACACAATCCTTGCTGGAGGTCCCTGAGCCTTTGTGGTGGTAAATAATGGATAGACAGATGCCCTTAGAGATGCAGGACAGGCCCTAGGGAGGTGAGGAGACCAGGAAATGTTCTCTGCTCATTAAAGTCCCGTTTTCATGTAGCCGCCTCTAGCAATAGGGAATATTGTATTTAGCACTGGAAGGGATGTAGGAGCAGATTTAGAACTAGAATAGTACTACTCAGATGAGAACACTGTCTTTGATAACCAGGGAGGAAAAAAAACAAGATGGAAAGGATATGGTTTAATTAGGCCACCAGTGTAATAACCCAGCTGGGAGTGTCACTTGTATGCTGTAGCAAACAAGCATCTTTTTTACCCTTAAGCCTCTCTCCTTTGCAGGGCTCTGTCAGCTTTCCCACTGTCAAGGCCCTGAGGAAACAGGAGCAGCATGGTTGAGATTGGAAGAAATCCCTGGAGATCATCTAGTCCCCATGCTCAGTGCAGCATCTGCTAGACAGGTTGCTCAGGATCAGGACTGTTAGCAGGCTGCTCAAGACTGTGTCCAGTCAGATTTTGAATACTTCCAAGGGCACAGACTTCACAGTGTCTTTGAGCAATTTGTCTCAACGTTTGACCTGCCTAACAGTAAAAATGCTTTTATTTCTTATGTTTAAATTGTTTTTTTCAAAATTTCAGTAAGTGGTCATTGCTTCTTGTACTATCACCAGGCACTACTAAGAGCTTGTCTTCATCTTCTTTACTGCCTCCAATCACACAATCACACAAGATCTCCCTGGCCATCTCTTCTCCAAGCTGAACAGACTCTGCTCTCTCAGCCTCTCCTCAGGTGCCACATGGGATTGGCCCAGATTTTACTTTCAGTTCCTGGCAATTGACTGTACTTATGAAAGAACAGATTTTGCCCTAGAGGTCTGCCACAAGATGATGCTGCTAGTTAAATCTATTTCTCCTCCACCCTACCTCTCAGACCAAGATGTTAGAGACTTCATTTCCTCTCTGTTGTCTAACTAAAGGCACATCTTCTTTCTGATTCACTTAGGATGATTTTTAAATCAAGCTCGTGCTGCAGTTGATTCTTTCTAATTGGTACGCTCTGACTTATCATCTTGGAGAAGTCCTAGCCATGCCCTAAAACCTGATGATTAAGTCAGGCTCTTAATAATATCCCAAATCATTTCTGTGCAGGTGTACAATAATAATTTTATGAGGCAGTTTCTTGGCTGTAGAAAGGTGTAGGAGAGATGTGAGCCTGTCTCAGAGCATATTGCTCTTTTTAATGCCAACCAAGAACCATCTTGTCATTGAGGCACTGCTGTATGTGGTCTGCCTTCCTATCCCCCCTCTGCCAGCTGCTACAGTATCTTTCTTCTTGTCACTCTATTCTAGGCAGGTTAGTGACCTTCCTCAGGAAATCAGCTGTCTGGCTGCACCCTAGGCACACCATGTAATGCTTGTGTACCTGGGCACTGCTCCCTTGGCTCATTCTCCACATCTTGGAGTGGGATTTGGAAAATCACTGAACGTCTGTTCCACGGTTCCTGTGTATACATGGAGGCAGTGGCATCTCATCTCTCCTTGACTTGACACTGTTCTGGATGGCAGAACTTAGAAGGAAGGGTTTTTTTTTCCTTTTATCAGGGGAATAGAGTGAGCTCTCTCTTGCATGCTGCCACAGCAGAGCTCATCTCTGAGATAATGCTCTGACCTGTGAGGAGAGGCTGGTGACCAGATCAGGCATGACAAAGGTCTCAATGTGGCATTATCCATCCAAAGTTTCTAATTTCTGTGATCCATCACCCCAGCATGGGGCTTTGTATCAGCTGGGGAGGGGTGCAGAGGAAGGAGGTGAACGACAGGTGAAGATCTTATGACTGCTCTTTGGTGTTCCCCGTCGTGAATCCTGTGGGCTGAGGTTCCGTGTAAATCCCTTCCTGCTGAACCCAACCCAGAACCTGAAGAATTACCGGCCACAGCCTACAGGTCAAATAGTTTTACACTCCAGCTGCTCTTCTTGAGGAGTAGCTGGAATGACCACAAAGAAACAACAATACACCACGACCCAGCAGAGCAAACAGTACTCCCACATACTGGGAACCTAAACGTTCCTCCTCTTCTACCCCTGTCCAAAAATGGCAGTTTAGTGGGAGCAAATTGAAGACTACACGTGATAAATGCCCATACACACACAGACAGCTGAGCCTGGGGCTGGCTGTCAGGATGTGCTTGTTGCTGGCTTGCATCCTGGGAAAAGCTGGAGGAAACAGTGACAGCTAACAGGAAGAAGTGCTTTCAGATCAGGCAATTTGGATGCTGCTGTGGTGCCCTTTCACAAAGGCTTTACTTTCTGCTAATGAAAGATGTTCTGAAGGGGGTAAATCCCTTTCTTAATACACTCCACAGCCTCATAAATTCACGACAGATGATGGGCATAATGTGTTCTAACTACTTTGGTCCTTAGATGACTTCTTTACCGGCATGTCCTTTGCATTTATACTACATTAACCAACAGTGTTACTTGCCTGCATATCAGTCAGCTGTTATGTGTTTTAGCTAAGGAATAGCACAGTTGAGTTCACATATTTGTTAAGTGATTTATTAAATATATGAAAATGTGTTTAGATAACCTTAATGAATTGTATTAGCACAGCACTAATAATTCAGAGCTTTGGCTGAAAGCAAGGAGACAATTCCTCCAGGCACCATCAACCTAATTCCTCTTTGGTCATGGGAGAGAGTGTGCAGCAACCTGCTCAGGCCTCACCTTGAGGAGGGAAAGGAAACCATGGTTGGGGAAGTGTGTAACCCTTGTGTGGAAACACCTGCCCAGACCTCGGTTTGGCTCTGCTGGCAATGGCTTTCTTGTCAGCCTAGGTCTAGGTAATGGGTCAGCCTAGGTCTGGGTAATGGGTCAGCCAAGACATATCTACTTACTTCCACCTCTCTGTTTTATTTACAAAATGTGGTATTTTTGTGCAGAGTTGCTGTTTTCTGGTCAACAACCATTCATCAGCAAAGAGAAGGTGATGTCCCTCTGACAGTACTTCCTTGCATCAGTAGAGCAGTGCCCAGATCAGCACAGTGAGTGCGCATGCTTTGCACTGCCAGGAGTCAGGAGTCTTGGACTGGTTTCACTTCCATATCTGGTTCCTTTCTCCTGGCTCATGGCACAAACATGGTTATAGCATCTGACCTCTGATAAAAATATTTCAAAATGAGCAGGTGGGAAGATGTCCACCTCGATTTTCAAGGTGAACCTAAAATGGTGTAACAAAAACAATGGTGAGGGGGTATTTAAAGCATAAATGTTCTGAGGCAACCAGATATAAAGTTTGGGTCCTGACCAGAAATGGCGCAAGCAGCACAGGAAGACTCGGTATTAAAAGCAAACCCTTTTTAGCTGAATGATCAGAGAGTACTCTTCTTCTGTAGTCTATAAAAGTAAATTTATATACAGAGAAAGCCTCTACAAAGTATAAACAAGATCAAAATGCAGCCTCATTACCGGTTACCCTGGTAAGTGCTGTGCAGCACAGAGCTCTACAGGAAAGGCTTTCTGAGGAGAAGAAATGAGCCAGCCAAAATATTATCTTCTAGGCTCATAGCCCACTGCTTCCTGTCAGTCACTAGATAAATTCTTCCTCAGGATGATTTTCTTTGCCAAAGGGAGCACAGTGCTGCTTTCTGCGATACACAGTCTCAAAAACATAGGTTTCTGTTTATCGGCTCAAGCTGTAGTTGGGCTTCTGTCCCTTCACTTGGGTTATCGTGTCTAGTTGCTGGCTTACAGCTGCAAATCAGGTGCCAGAGGAGAGTCAAATTCGATTTGATGCTGTAATTAATTCTGTAGGAATAAAAATGCTTGCAGGAATGTGACAGCTCCTTCCATCTGCAAGCAGTGATGTTAGGTTCCAGCAAGGCTAAAAATACATCATATTTACTCAAATGTAAAGCGTTGGATTAATTTTCAAGCATATTTGTTAACAGCCAGAAGTCTCTGCCTATCACAGAGGAAAAACAGCCTATATATGAATGCCTAGGAACTGCTGAATTCCTTCAAGCCCTGTGAAGCAGCATCAAAGGAGGAAATTGGCAGCCACTATTTGGGGTTTTGTGTCCTGCCTCCAGCTAATGCAGAGGTTCTTTTATCAATGAGCCTACAGGAACTCAGTAGGACTTGTGTTCTCATGATGTGTTGAAGGACCAAGGCATGAGGTCAGGGTGCAGTGGACTTGAAAAAATGGGAAGCATTGGATGGGAATGTCGTAGGAAGGGTTGCGGTTTGGAAATAGAGGATGATGTGGAAAGAAGAAAAAGAAGGCCTAGAAGTGACATATATGCAAATTATATCCTATTATTGTAGCTCATGAATTGATCTACGTTAGATAATGAGCAAAAAGTGTTAACCTTACCCGAATTTTTGGTAAGCTGTATTTGTATGTATAATGTATAGCTAAGAAGCAGAAATTTGTGCTGTTCCCATTCATGGACAGGCTGTGGGATTCTGTTTCTTCAGTTGCTCTTCCAATCATAAGCCAAGGACTAAGGACTGCTTGTCCCTTACCCATAAAATGTCGCCATAGGGTCTGCTCTGCTGTTGACATCACTCTGCCCGCATGAGAGAAACAAAGATGATAAGGAGTAAGGCACAGAGAGTTTCTTTGTGGACCTGCCCAAAATCCTGGGTTTCCATCCCCAGTGAAACTGGGCTCTCTTCACATTCAAATTCAATACCAAGGAGAGGCCCTTTTCTGCCCCAGCCGTCAGCTGCCCAAAGTCTGCAGGTCACCCTGCTGAACCTTGAAAGCAGCAGAGATGCTATGGGCACACGGATGTGGCTGTGATATGTGCCATCCACCGAGGGTGAGGAATGCGCTGCTCTCCACATGAAGTTTTTAAAGGTGAAATGCTCAGTGTAGATAAGTAAAATAAATAGTAACTGTGGTTATCTCAGTCACCCACTGTGTGGGGAATTGCTTGTGATGGTGTCCCATCACTCCACCACTCAGCTCACCATGCTTTTCAAGATAACCTTGTTTTTTAAAAAGCTAAAAATACTTTTCCTTTAATCTAGTTTGTTTTGTCAACAGTGTAATGTAATCCATGGGTGACTGTATTAGCTTTGACATGAAAAATTCGTGGCTGCAATGCCTTCCTCAAGAAAGAGGATAATGTAGACATTTGTCCCTGTGAAGGTACTAACATACTAATGGTTTTGATGTAAAATGGTGATATTTCAAACACCTCATGTGAAAACAGAAGAGAACCAGTGTAGCTGCTCTTCATGAAGCATTGGATGTTTTTCAGGAAAAGCTCCTTTGACTTTATGAACTTCAGTGCTGACCACAGCTAAAATTTAGACATGTGCAACCTAATTATTTTTCCTGGGGGCTAGGGCTTAGTAACATGCTCGAGATTTGAAGAAAGACAGTAGAGGAAAAAAACCCCACACTTTGTTGAGCCATGCCATAATAAAGATGTGTTAAAAATTCAAGTTTTTCTTACCAGCTGCATATAGACTCCATTGCCCTTTCTACTTGGAAAGTAAAGACATTAAACATCACCTTGTTCCATTTTTCCTTTTCACTTCATTGTTTCAGTTTGTCTCACCTGTAACTGTTGTGTTGTTTTTACTGCTTTTCCACATCTCTGCATCCCTTCTCTTCTATGGATTTTGTCTCTACTCCTGAAGGGCTCCTCATAAAACTGGGAGTTCAGCATGGACTCATTCAGGTCACTCACTGGACTTGTTTTCCTCTATAACTTCTTGCCCATTTTCCCTCAGCATGTCATGATAAAGATAACAGCTGTATGACAACGGCATGTTAGTCTGTTTCATTCTGTCCCAATCCTGTCCCCCACCCCTGACCTCCTCTGTGCACCAGTCCTGCTCTGCCCTGACTATTTCAGTGCTCCCTCTCAGGCGGTCTCTTGCTCCCTTGTGGGGATCTAACACCTGGTGACACATCTTCCTCTGGCAGTGGGACATGGCACTTCATCGGCTTTCAAGGAGCACAGATCCCTGCCTCGTCTCCCCAACCGGCCTTTGCCTTCCTGGGAGGCTGTTAGTGTCGTGTCCTTCCTTCTGTGGTTGTGGCAGCACACAATGCCTTCCCTGGCTGGAAGGGAGCTTTAGAGGTAAAAACCACCGTAGTTTTTGTGCCTCTGCAGCTCACCAGCGGCAGAGCCCAGCCATCAGTACACTGACAAGGACCTGTGCCAGAGAGGACCTGGGAAGGACTGAATGGGGTCCCCTTCTCTTGTAGTCTCACCTCTGATAAGAAGTGTCTTTGGTTAAGACTGGACTTTGCCTAGAGAGACAGGGACTGTAAATAACAGCACTTATTGGTGATTTTCCTTGACACAACCAGGTGAAAGGGCCACCAATATAGATGCATCTTCACTGGGGCTGTTAGTGCCCAGCAGCAGGCAGGCTCAGGTTTCTCTAGGACATGCTCCAGTTATGTTTTAACAAAGTTGTTTTTGGCAGTCATGTTGGGGTTTTTTTTCAGGAAAAATGTAAAAAAAAAAAACCTTGGTGTATTTTCCTGTGAAGTGCTTCTACCCGGCACAGAACTGAATGTCTTCCTTTCACTAGGATGTACCTCCTAACCCCTCCTAGTCAGGGGGTTGTTAATGTCAGTGTGGAATGGGAGCAAAACAGAAGTAATGTTTTATTTTAGCCAGAGGACTCTGCAAGCTGCTGCCACTGCATGGTCCTTCCTCCAACCTGCCTCATTCTGGATGCTCCAGGGGTCACACTCCTGGAGCTTGTACCCAGCCCTGTGTCTTTTTGTTCCCTGCATCCTTATTCTTCCTGAACAGAAGTATATTCTGTCCAGGCACCTTGTTTTTGTATGCTGTCTTCCCTCTCTTCTCCTACAATTATTTCAGATCTTCCCACGCTCTCCTCCTCCTCTGTGCTATTTATCTACATCCGTCGATACTCGTGTCCCCAGTTTCATTGTTCCTCTTTATGTTATAATTAGGATGTCCAGCACAGCTTTAGTTCATTTAATTTAAAAATCTTTTATCTTGCTGTTCATTCTTCTTTCTCAGAACTTCTTGCTATATTAAGTTAATTCTTGTTGTTAGTTACTCAACAGTTAACAAAATGAGATATAATGACCATCTATCAAGATCCATTTACCCATGAAAGCGTTATGATCACTTTTGATTAAAGTATGGATGGACCTGAATGGATCTGAGTAAAAATTAAAACAAAAGAAAACTCACCTCAAGGCTTGTTTAAAACTTCATCTGATTCCAAATCTGTATTTCTATAACTTCACCCCAGTCTACATTCTGTGCTGTCTTCTAATACACAATTTCTTTGGTATTAGGAATTCATAGACCATTTGTCTTACATTACCTGCAGTGCTAGCACAAAGCTGAACTATGTAAGCCTCAATTTACCTCCCTGGAACTGAAAATTAGTCATCTGTAAGCAGTCAATCGTGCTGATTACAGTGATCACTAAACCAGCCGCATCCTCATCTCACTTGCTCATTTTTATAACTGGAAATCGTTGCATCAACTTCATCTCTGCTACATGTTCTCACTCTCTGTCTCTCTGCCTTATTTTCCTTCTAATTCACATTTGTTTTGAACTGAAAATGAAGCATCACAGATTATCTCTAGAATACAGCTACTAAGTATAAGGTACAGCCTTTAGAGAAATGACAGCCTGGCTGAACACAGACAATTTCTCCTCTCTGTTAGAGTACCCAAACCAAAGAGATTCATTATAACTCCTTGATTAAAAAGCTTGTATCCTCCTCCTTGTGCTCATTTCTCTTCCGATTATTTTCCTCACCCCAAATGCAGCACAATCCATCCATTGCATCCTGGGCAGATCATCGTCTTTTAAGGATGACTTCCCTAGTGCACTTAGTGACAGGTGGAGTCCTTTCCTTGCATCTATACATTTGAGAGGCGGAGTAATAAGAGAGATTGGACTGAGGGCTCCAAACTACAGGGGTTTCTCTTTTATGTCAGACATCGTAAATATGTGACACACTCACTGACTCCTAACATTTGTGACAGCATTGATTCTCTTTGGAAATTTCTTATTAAATTGCTTTTCAAAGGCATAATGGAGAGCTGGTAACTTTTATCTGAAAGGACAAGGTTTCTTTATTCTGCCTGCTCTGCCCTGTAGCATCCATGTAATACCATTAAAAATTCCCTTCCTCTAAACTCTGAACAAGAAGAAGCCAGACATGTTTAAAACATCTTTCTTTGGCTCTCAATTTTCAGACCAAAACTATATCTTTTCCCTTATTTCAACTGCAGCAGCAAGTGCATATCGGATCACAAGGGATCCATGATTCCAGTATTCCTACGTCTCCATGTGCTTCTGGCTGTCAAAGTTGCTAAGCATGAATGATATTGAGCTGTCCAGGTTTGCAGGTAAACTTCGCCTCTGGCTTTCTTCACTTGAGACTCCACAAACCCTCTCCGCTTGAAGACCTGTGCTATAAGGAGTCTGATTTCTATTATCTGCTCAAAATGAATAATTTTTTTTTCTTTCCTACATAGCTCTATTTAGAATAGTTCCTCAAAAATCACATTCCCGTCTAAGTAATTTTCCCTGTATTATACTATTAATTGATTGTTCCCTAGAAATCAGCTAACTGTGATGACAAGGACACTGGGTAATAGGGAGCGTGTCTGTGTGCTGCTGAGCACTGGCAATTGTGGGACCTTTTCTGTGTCTGTAGGTTCACGGAGGTTGTCTCTGTCTCCCCAGTTCATCTGGCTGATGATATTTGTCAGCTGGCTTGTGGATATGCTTGACAGCTAAAGCCTGACCTCAAAGGTCTGGATGCTACGGCTTGTTCCCAAAGAACCTCACTGCTGTAGGCTACAGAGAAACTTTTGTTAGGAGGTGCTGCAACCTGGGGACAGGAGAAAGGCTTGGGAACTGTAAAACTGAAGGACTGGACGTCTGAGCTCTGCTCTGATGTTTGTGGCACAAATCTGGCCAGACACAGACAGGAAGCGTGGGTCTCTCACTCGACCCCCACAGCACGCGAAGCACAGAGAGGCTGTCTGCATGGAGGGAGGACGGAGGGTCGGCTGGAAGCTTGCCCATGCTGCCTTTGGTCTGCTCCAGCATGCAGGCAAGGTGTGTGCGGGCAGCCCAGCTGCGTCCATGTCGGAGGTCACTGCCCGGTCCTGGCGGCGTGTGGCACCTTCTCCTGCGGGTGTGCTGCAGGGAGCAGCGCTGCAGCTGGCCTGGCGGGCAGCCCTGGCCCTGCCCTGCAGGAGCAGGATGGGTTTCCAACAGCTGGCTGGCTGAGCGCAGGTCTGTCCCAGCATCCCTCATCACTGTCCTCATCGTAGGGCAGGGGAGGGAAGAGTGGAGGGGAGGTACTAACTCTGCTGCTGGGGAATGCAATTCCCTGGTTCTTTCTGTACTCATCAGGGCACGGATTATTTCTGCCTGCAGCTTTAATGAAGAAACGGTGCCAAGAGTCATCAGTAGCAAACCCAATCTAGCATCATCACCTTGCAGGTAAGGGCTAAACCAGCTGTGCTGCCCTGCCAGTATTTAGCTAAGCAAGGTCCATTCAGAAGGAATGCAGTGTGACTGAGCAGCAAGTTCACCATTTAAAGTGAAAATCAACACTTCCCAGCAGTGAGACAGATCATTAAACATTTTGTTGCATGAGCCAGCATCACTTCTCTAAAAAAAGTGTCAGGGTGTTCAGCCAAATGAGCAATTCAGTTGGCTTAACTTTCCTGACCGCTTTCTAATTTGGTTTTAATGAAGATATAATTAAGAGGTAATGTCAGTAGAGCAGAACATTGTCACACAATAATGGTCTCCTGCTGCTGCATAAATGGTAAATGCAGTAAATACAGAAGGGAAGGCAGGATGTTTATTTTCAAAGCAGGGGGCATTGATCCTGGGACAGTCTTCTGTTTTGATACCTTTATTTCCATTTTGTTAGAAAAATGAGGGGTAGCAGATTTTATCCCTTTTGGCCTGCAGCCACTTCACAGGAGTAGGAGGACAACTTTCAAGGTGGCTCTGCTGCAGCTGGGATGTGCTGCTGCTCATGGGTTAGACTTAAAATTCCTCGCTTTAACCTGATTGTCCAGTGGTATTCATGCAGCCATAGGGAATGGAACAATTGAGAGCCTCAGTCAGTCAGCACTACGGAATAACTTGGCCATTACAGTGCTGTTTATGAAAGAAAACCACCTTTAGAAACCAGTCCTTTTATTTTTTGACTGGCTGGAGCTTATGATCTTCGTCGTTTCTGGTGAATAACGTCTGCCTTCCAGCATTGCAATAGCAGAAATAAGGATTTTATGTTCTAGCCCATACCGTTCACCTCCACTGCAATTCAGGCTGCAAAATTATTTCCATTCTGAACTTCAGTTCCCATTTTTCTTTTAAGTTTTTGCAAAACTTCTTTGGGGAGAAATTCTCTTCTAAGGCATTTAAACCAAGTAATAGCTTTAACAGTTTTTGCATTATGAAGGCTGACAAGATATAGTATCTCCTAAAGCTAAGACTGTTTTTTCAAGCAGAAAACTGCATGAAATAACTGCAAATGAGACTTATGCTAAAATATGGATAAATCTTGGAAGTTAAAACTTCCTGTGAAATTAGTACTTGCTGAAGAGCATTGCCTTTGTTCTGTCTGAAATATTTGGTGTTTTGAATTTGCAAACTAAATGACAATTTTAGAGCACGTGGAGTAAATCTTAAATCTTCCAGGACACTTGAGAAATAATACCTCTTATATATGCTCTTCATTGATAACTCTCAAAGCATTTCATGCTGATCAGAATAAGGGCTAACCAGGGTTTTTCCGTTCTGAAGTAGAAGCAAATCTAACCTCTCAAAAATGCTAATAAAAACCAGGAGACTGTTAGCACACCATATGTTAAGCACATCCAAGCTGAGGGAGATTTGCCTTCAAGCCCAGACTAGGCCTTGCATTTAAATGTGCCCTAGCTACTGTGTTGCTTGCAGTCATTTTGCTCCTGTGGTGGGAGATGTTCACACTGACAGGGACGAGCCAGGCTCCACATGTTTGTGACTGAGCGGTTGGGTGGAAGATGGAAACAGCGCTTCTGTATCCCCGTCTTGGTTCATGCAGTTTTGGTTTGGGTCTCCCATCCTCTGTAAGAGGTTATGCTGCCCCTCCATCTGTTCCAGTCACATGGTGAAGGGCAGAGGCTCTTCACCTATTTCTCCTTTGTGAATTACAACTTGTACCAGCTCCCTGTTGCCTTACATGGAGCACTAAGATGATGCTTTCCATTTACTTCTCCACAGCTGAGGTAGAACATTCTCTCTGACTAAATGGGACATCTCTCCCTGGACCAGAGAAACTTGCCTGCCGCACAGGAATTGTTATGATGGATATATTCCTAGGAAAGACTTGTTTTACAGTTTTGCAGCCAGAAAAAAATATTTTACCAACCTGCCAATCCCCAAGTCAGCATCGTAGCATCATCTTCTCAGAGAGGAAAGACAAGATATCACAAGCATGAAACCAGTGGCAGAGCTGGGTGTAAGACATAAACTTCCAATGTTTTGCACATTCAGCTCATTTTCTTAGACTTGGCTGTGGAGAACAATTGCAGTATTAACAGCAGTGAGTGTTTTCAGATCCAATGCTGTGAATCTGGATGACTACATGGGTTTAAGTGTCAGGGGGCTGCAATTACTTCAGGGTAACCCAGTCAGAATTTGGTTAGCATTGTGTGGAGTTATTTTGTTTCTCTGTAGGCTGTGGCGAAATCACATGCAGGAGTTATGTTTAGATAAAGTAATGCTTGCGTAGGCAAAGCAAATATTAGACAGTGAAAGGGATCCAGTGTAATGGAATCGCTTTGTCCTGAGCCTGCTCCTGCTGAGACCTGGGAGAGGGTCAGCTGCGCCACACCGAGCCACTCTTACACCAGCTCAGTTTAAAAGCTCCTGGGAACAGCAAGAGGCTATTGTCCAGCTGGAAGATTCTAGTGGGCCACCTATCTTCTTCCAAGAAAATGCCTTTTACAGCTTACCTCTGGTGTCAGGAGACGAAGGAAATAATGTAGGACTTCCCTAAGCTTTCATGCCTTGGATGCTGTTTGTGCTCTTTGTTGAGGAAGTCACCCTTCTTCCCAAAACATGTCCTCTGGCAGCACTCCAGAGGGCACAAGGAGCCAATGCTCTGGGTCACTCCTTCAGAAGGATATGGGCATCCTTGCCCAGCTGAGAGAGGAGGATGGTGGATCCAGAGGGAGAAATCTCTGCCTGAGGCACAGTGGAAGCAGCAGGAGGACGTCAGTGGCTGTAACACAAAGGGCTCCTCTCCCACTTTTACTCAGGCCCAGGCAGAGAGGTGACCATGGCATAGTGGTGGCAGGCAGGGGGGCAGCTGTGTGCACCCTGAGAGATCCAGCAGCTCAGAGAGCTGAGGAATTGGCCAGAGCAGTTGCCTGGGCTGTCCTCAGCCATCCGGGAATACCTTGAGACTATGGCAGGGACAGAAGAAGCCTTGCCTGAACAGCAAGGGGTAAGATCTGCCTATCCCTAAACCACTGTGACTTGGGAATGTACTCTCTGCTTCCCTACACCAAAGGGCTGTCACTAAAACAGAGTCACATGGCTGGCTGCTGGAATTGAATCTGGGGAGAGAAGAGCAAGGAGCACCATATCCCCCTTGAATGAGAAACTCAGGATTTCCCCTCACCCTGTCTCACTTTCCAGTAAGCAGCACTATAAATTTCACCTATTGGTAGAAGTAAAGATGTTTTATGGTTGTCCAGACTAAGCTATGATTGACTTAAAGTCTAACAAATCATTCCTTTAAAGTCTAACAAATCAATCTCCTCCCACTGTCCCTTTAACCACGCTACACAGAGTGCCAGCTTTTCCTTTAAATATAACGGGGGAGCGAGGGAACAGCTGTCACCAGCACCTAATGAATGAATGAATGAATTTTGAGCTATCCTATAATATCCCTCTGCTTGGCTATAGGAACAGGAGGAAAACAGAGCAGGAATCCTCTGGCAAGAAGCAGTCTGAGCTCCTGAGCACCACATCACACCTGTGCTGTCAGGAGTCGTACCAATCCCTGGGAAGCTCTGAAGCAGCTGCTTCCTCAGAAGGGTGTGGGGTGTTAAGGGAAAGATGAAGGGTCAGTGGGAGCCTCGCCACAAAGGGCTTTTTGTTGAAAGGTGCTACACAACACTGCACATTGTGGTGGAGGGGACAAGGTGGAGTATTACCAGTGGGAGATGGTGAATTTGTACAAATCAGAATGCATACTCCTTTCTCTGTTGGAATATTGTCATTGTCCTTTATTACATTAAAGGGGAACATCTTTATCTCATGGTGATTTGGGTGGGATATGACATTGCCTAATGTAAAGGGGGACTGCAATATCAAGGAGACAACCGTGAAATAACACATTACACACTGAATTGAACAGCAGGCTCATTTACATTCCTTTAATTTGGAAATATGAACATTCAGAAAAGCTCTTCCCCGCTTGCATTCCCTTATTTGGGAAACATGTAAATTACATTTATGATAATTTAGTATTTAACTGGTACAAGCATTGCGAATTCCAGAAGCAAACATTTTAAAATAGGCAGGAGCTGTGCCAGCCTCCTTTGGAAATGCGTGAGGTAAAAGCCACCTCTGCGGACGACTCCGAACGCAGCGCCTCCGGCTTCTGGACCTGCACTTGCAAATGTTTGTAAAGCAGATGGGACAGCAATGGTGAGGCTTGCAGGGCCAGACCTTTTGTCCCAATTACGGTCTAGGCTTATCACATATGGCAGATGGATTTAATTAATAAAGCTCTTCTGTTCTGTGTGGAGTCATTTTTTTGCAGCCTATGAGATCCCAGAATTGCAAATGAAAATTACAGCAGAGGAGCTTTTAGATCAGCCGTGCTCAGATGATGCTGAGAGGTCTCTTCTACGGTAATCCCACTGCTACATTTTCCAGTCTCTCCTTGGAAACCTTCTACCAACCGTGAGTCATGTTCAGCTGCTCATCAGTCAGCTTATTCTATTGCGTGTGTAATAGCCCTTATTATGAAGTCATTTCTCTTGTATCTAAATGGGATTGTTCCACTTTTAAGTCAAGACCCTTCTTCCATCTCTGCTTTAGGGAAGGTCCATCCTGACAGCACACAAATACAAGCACTAGTCCCTCCTGCCCTGTGCTTTCTGCCACACCTCCCACCTGCCATTCCCTTCACCATTCCTGGTACCATTCCTATCCTCACCATTCCTATCCTCAAGTCCTCCATCAGTTTTCACTGTCCTTTCTAGAAAGTGAGGCTTAAAAATATGTGCTGTGCTCCAGCCTTACCCAGACTGCATAATGCTGCACCCATCACTCCCTTTTTGTTACATGGCAGATCTCTCTTTATACCCCCTGGGACAGTGATTGCTTTCCTCACAATGGGAACTCTTTTCACTACCTACTATAACCCCAAGGTATTTCCCTATATTAATGTTTCCTAAATATTTGTGTTGATTATTGTTATTTCTCTCCAGGTGCAATACTGTCACATTCATCTGTATTAAGTAAATTTTATTTTGTTAACGTCTTCCCATGACTCAGAACATACCAGGTAATTCTGCAATTGGGATTTGCTATTTCTTTTCACCTATTCATTTCATATTTTATTGCTTTCAGTGCTAGTAAGGTTAAACACAGCATTGCCTCATATAAATCAAATGACTTGAGTACAGAGGGGAATAAAAATATTTGGATAAATAATTGGAAGCTGAAATAGGATTTAAAAAAAAAAGCTCCCAATAAAAATGCACTCTTTTCTCATGAAATATAACAATTGGATTTTAAATTTTTTCCTCTTCCCCAAACTTGAATAAAAATATAGAAGATAGAAAACAAACCAACAAACAAATCCAACCAAACAAATATTTTCTTTTAAAAAAGACACCTTGAAAATATTTGCCAGACCTAAACTTTTATGTTAACATTTTCATCTGAGTTGTGCATCCATTGGGAGCAAAGGTGTTCTGAGTAATTCTGACAGAGGCTGTGAGAAGGACATACCTGTTTTTTTTCTGCCTGTTTCACAGAAGGGACAGTACAGAAACCATTGCTCTGAATAACAGTTTGTCCCCTTTCAGGAGAGCTCTGAAATGTTTGGCTGCAGTTAATTAGGAGCCATGGCTCAATGGGCTTCCATGTGTCTTTGCTGTGCAGAGCAGGGACTGAAGCAAGAACATGCACAAACTTCAGTCAACGGCAGTCCCTTGAGCAAAATTTTGTTCAAACAAATAAACAAGATCACCATAACAAAAAACCAAAACCACCCAAAATACGTCTGAAAACCAG
The DNA here is from genome assembly GCA_013390045.1 of Picathartes gymnocephalus. Classification (NCBI taxonomy): domain Eukaryota; kingdom Metazoa; phylum Chordata; class Aves; order Passeriformes; family Picathartidae; genus Picathartes; species Picathartes gymnocephalus. Next base: position 29,372 of record WEKY01013872.1, on the reverse strand, counting down.
AAATGTTTACATACTCATTTCTTGATATTGTCCATAGCCTTTTATAGATTCATGAGCAATTTCCTACAAAAGCTTGTATAGATCAAGGAGAAAGGACAAGCTGAAGGGAATCTCATCTGTAATAAGAAAGGCACAACTAAACAGAGGTCCAGTTAATGAAAAAAGACGTTTTTTCTCAGAGACCCAAGACAATGGACTGAGCTCAGAGGAGGAAATGAGAGTCTTATGCCCATTCCTCAGGAATATGCACTTTACAAATCAGCTCTCATGCACTGTGCGCTGAAGCCCTGCCAGAACAAGTACCTGCTATTGCATGAGGGCGTAAGAAGTTCTCGGCATGTGCTATCCACGAGGAGTTGCTGGTGCTTCTGAAAATGGCACCAGCCTATATTTGCTGTTTGGCACTAAAACAACCCTGATTATTTTAATGGCAATACAAAGACAGCACCATTTGATGTGACCTGTGAATGTCTGATTCCCAGATGCCATTACCAGCTTGTGGCCAATGTTTTAAAGTTTCAACCTTCTTAGTAAGTCTACCTTGTACCTGTGTCGCTTATTCCCATCAGATTTGAGGAACAGTGGTTTAGGTTATCCCTAAAGGAAAAAGGGTACAGGAGGGGAGCCCAATCACGATTCCTTGATTACCTGAGATTTGCTCTGACAGATTCATTTTCAGTAATTGTGCCTGCACGCCTGATTTAGGGCTCCTCAGCAGACAGCATTGGAAGCTGATTTCTTTGAAAGTAAATACCCAGCAGCCAAGACTGTAACAGATGTTATGGATGGGACCAGTAATTCACTTAACTCTTTCTCAAAAAACCCTCTTTTCTATACATTTCACCTCAGTATTCTCCTGGGCAATCACTAGCCCTGCTAAATTTGTGGTTCTCATTTAATTCCCTGACGTGTTCTTTTTTAAGGCTCTATTTTCAGCTATTGAAGTACAAGAAGCTGCCTGAAGCCTTGCTTTCCAGAAAGGCAACAAGAGACTTCACTCTTGGTAACTAAAAGGGAGTGCTTTCCACTTTGGTGTGAACATCTCTGAGGGCCTTATCTGAACCCACCCGAACTTTTCCACAACGGTCTGTGTTTGCAAACCTTTTCCTGGAGGGCACAGAGCTCAGACCAAGCCCTGTTGATAAAGTAACTTATTCTGAGATGAATGTCTTGGAAGTAGGGACAGTGAATACATCCATCTGCCCTAGGGTTTCTTAATTTATCTTACATCAAGGGCTCTCCTGGGCAGGGGCATCAAGCTGCAGGGAGCCAGGGTCAGGGACAACCCTAACAGGAGTCACCCAGCGGACACCAGTGCATCCCCTTAGGAAACAGGCCAGTGGTCACACAGCCCGTGGTCACACAGCCTGTGACATTGCTCAGGTTAAGAGGCAAGTGCTGCCCATGGCCCCTCACTGAAGCAGGCTGTAGATACACGTAAAGATGCCATGCACAGGTAATCATTCTTTTCACAGCATTGCATCAGAAATGTTACTGAAATCACTACAAATTATGTCTGCTGTATAATCTTTTTTCCTTTACCTAGTCTATAATTACAGCAGCTCCAAACAAAAAAACCCCCAAACATTACTGGATTTTTCTGTCATGATCCATGTTTAGGTTTTGACAGGATTCAATTTGAATTTCAACTTCAATGATAACATTTTATTACCTATGTTCTTTATTTATCATTACACAGTTGCTCATTTATACTGATGTAAATATTTCTTGACTTGTATCCAGGAAAGTGCTACTATCAGTGGTTGAAAGAAAAGCGGCTTCTCTCTTTTGAGTAGCTGCTGTGATGTCAAAGAGATGAGGTCTACAAATTCATCTACTATCAAAAAATTTAGCCCTTAATCTATACAGAAAAGAAATACACTACAAAACCCTTCCTGACAGAGCATGTCCATGCTCTGTTTTCTAAGAATATTGCACAAGGTGATAACATGAATCACAAATAACCTTCAACATGAGTTCGAGCCAGCTAAAAAATGCTCTTTTTTTCTTTGGAGGAGGAAGAAATAAATTGTGTTATTAAAAACAGAGATGAGCTGAGAAAAAAAATATTGTTTTAAGTATTTTGTGCATTTAGATAACCCAAGAAGATCCCATATGGAATATGAGCAAGTGTTAACAGAAAGACCATTAATCAAGTAATACGCCTACTGGAAACAAATCCCACAACAGCTTAGGAAAACAACAGACAAAAAGTTATCCCGTGGTTAGATAAGTAAATGCATGTCAGTGTGGGAGCATTATGGCAGAGAGGAAGCAGCATGAGACTGTGAGCAGCTAAGGGTTAGGCATTTGATCATCTGAGTCTTCAGTACCCCAGGACTCCTGCACCAATCAGCTGATATCCAACCAGTGGAAAAAGTTTCCTGAATCGAGGCTGCTTGCTAGAGAGCATGAAAGTTCCCACCAGGAGGAAACCTCCAGTTTATCCAGGAGAATTGATCCCCAAGACTGCAGTGTGACCTGTGTGGGCACAGACACAAGGTTTCCTCTGACTCCAGTCAAGCAGAAGGAAAGCTGTGGGATGGTGGGCTTGTCACCTGCATTGTCCCACCCAGAGCGGTCACCTCCCATCCAAGGTATCCAGGTAGGAAGCTCCTTCCCCACCTTCTTCCCCCCACAAGCAGGGCAGTCCAAAGCAGTGTTGCTGGGAACTCCAGCTGTTGCTCAGTAATGCTGAAAGCTGAGGAATATCATGCCAAAATTTTTATGCACAAAGGGAAAGGCTTAATTTTGAAAGAATTCATAATGGCATGGAATAATTGGTCCAGGAAAGATGGAAGTTATTGGTTCGGGGCTGCAGAGTGGGGGAATGGGAGATCACTGCTACTGTCTTGATGCTAGGTTTTTTTTGTTTTTTTTTTTCTTGCTGAGTGATTCGGCAGAGCAAACCAAAAAAAGCCAAGGCTATAACTGTTTTCCCTCATCACCCTAATAATCCTTAGTGCTCTGAGAAAATTACCACTAAGCATTTTGCACAAAGTATTTGTGGAACAGACCTTAAGAATTATTGTTAGTACAAAAATAACAGATATTAATGAGCATCTTCCCCCAGCTAGTGTACCACTGGAGAATTTACAAGTCCTAATGTGCACTAAATTTGAAAAGTACAATTTTAATTTCATCCTGAAGAGTATTTAAATCTGAAAGAAAATTACCAGCTAACTAACTAGGGAATCTGAAGAACAATTTTCAGAGCTGAAATGTCCTTACTTCCCCCCACAAAAGCAACCAAGTCCATCAGTCTCAAAGTTTTTATTCAATACTCCATTGACAGGAAATGTTTTCAAATTCAGATGAAGGGAATAAAAATAATAACAATCCTAAATATATCATTAAAAGATTTATGTAGCAAACAAGACAGACATTAGGTCACCAGGACCTTAAGGTACTTGATTTATGCCAAAGATGTATCCATGCAGCAGTACAAGAGAGATGAGTGCCCCAGGACTTATGTAACAAAATGTTATATTTTTCCACATGCCATGAACAGCTCTATACAGGAGGAGAAAGCAATCCTCCAAAGACTCCTCACTTTACAGGTTGGGCAGAGGTGCTTTTGTGATCAAGTTCAGTTCTTGGATAGGTCCAAATTAACAGCATTTTTTGGTCTACCCTGACATTTGATGTACTTCACAGAGGGAGGGAGGCTGAAGCTGTGGACTGAGGGAACTAGAGAGGATGCACCAGTTTGCCAAGATGGTTCTCCCAATAACAGGTGCTCTTTTAGCTATGTGTGCATGCATGAATAAGTACAGATGTGTGTGAGAATTGGAGGAAGCAAACCATGGCTTCTGAACAAGCTCAGTCTCTCAGCACATACTCTGCTGTGTCTTGACACCCATCCACCTTCGATGACACAATATTGGCAGCAAACCTCAGGAAGCATCTGTTTGCCTTGGTAGGTAAATCAGTAGCAGCTGGGAAAAATAGAGTCATGTGGGGACAGAGGCATTGGAGGGCTTTCTGAGCTATTGATTTTTGCATGTTCTCAAGGGAGCACAATGGGGAAACAGATTTTGTGTCAGCCCTGTTTATGAAGAAATTTCTATGTTTTGCCATCCAGCCCAATTTATAGATTGATTGAACCTGGTTAACAATGCTTAATAACCATCACAAATGATCTTTGAAGAAAATCATTACATGTTAAAAAAATCTGTTCCAAATCCTTGCTAAAGGAGATGTGTATGTTAAGTTGCTACACAAAACATTTTGTGTGAATCATAGAATATCCTTAGTTGGAAAGGACCCACAAGGATCATTGAAGTCCAACGCCTGGCCCTGCACAGGACACCCCAATAATCACACCATGTGCCTGTGACTATTGCCCATACACTTCTTGAACTCTGTCAACCTTGTTGTTGAGACTGCTCCCCTGGGGAGCCTGTTCCAGTGCCCAGCCACCTCTGAGTGAAAAACCTTTTTCTAATATCCAAAGTAAACCTCCCCTGGCACAGCTTCAGGCCATTCCCTCAGATCCTGTCACTGGTCACCACAGAGAAGAGATCAGTGCCTGCCTCTCCTCTTCCCATCATGAGGAATTTGTAACTGTGATGAGGTCTCCCCTCAGTCTCCTCCAGGCAGAACAGACCAAATGACCTCAGCCACTCCTCATACAGCTGCCCCTCAAGGCCCTTCATCATCTTTGTTGCCCTTCTTTGGACGCTCTCTAACAGTTTAATGTCTTTCTCGTGTTGTGGCACCCAGAACTGCCCCCAGCACTCGAGGTGAGGCCACTCCAGTGCAGAGCAGAGCAGGACAATCCCCTCCCTTGCCCGGCTGGCGATGCTGTGCCTGATGCCCCCCAGGACAGGGTTGGCTCTCCTGGCTGCCAGGGCACTGCTGAGTGATGGTCGGTCATCTTGCCATTGACCAGGACCCCCAGGTCCCTTTCCATGGCATTGCTTTCCAGCATCTCATCCCCAGTCTGTACATTCATCCGGGGTTGCTCCATCCCGGGTGCAGAATCCAGCACTTGCCTTTGTTAAACTTCATACTGACAGTGATTGCCCAGCCCTCTGATTTGTCGAGGGCTCTCTGCAGGGCTCTCTGCCTCTGAGGTACTCAACAGCTTCTCCCAATTTACTTTCATCAGCAAACATTCCTGGTATGCCTCCACGTCCCGTGTCTAAGTTTATGGAGATGTTGAAGAGACAACTTGTGGAAGAGAATACTGAGCTCTGTCACAGGAGAAAACCAGTGGTGACCATCAGCTGGGATGGCAATTGCCCACCTACATGGCCCAGCTATCCCTTTCTACAGACGGGTGTTGTGTATCAACAGGGTGCTGGGGTTGTTCTTTTCCAGTTTCCCACTCTGCCCTCTGCACAGCCAGACCTCAGCTATCCTGAGCCATTCAGCTCCTGGGTGGACAGAGGACACAGATCACAGCATAACCCACAGGTGTTTTGCTCCTGTCCAACCTTATCCTGCTTATAAAAGCATTGCAGTTACTATAATTTTGCAAGAACATCCATGATATTAAGATGTAGTTCCCAACCCCTGTATTCCTTGGATTCCCTTGCAAGCACATGCAGGCAGTGCACAGGTTGCACTTGCTTTAGGACTGTAACCGCTTCTGCGCATGGTGCTGTGCTCACTCCCCTGCTGACACTTCTGAACCAAAGGTCCCCTCAAAATATTTCAGATGGAGGCGGGGTGTGCAGGATGGCAGCTAATAGCCATTTTCACACAACTCTTTGAGAAATATCTGCACCCAGGGCCAACTCAGAACACAGCTCTGCCTTTCAATGCATCTCCCTCTCTCTGCTGCTCCCTCAGCTCTCATCATTAGGATCTCATCATTTCAGCAAAGATGTGCTGCATTGACGGGGTCTTTTTGCATCTGGTTGTTCATGAATCATTGGTCCTGTCACACAATAACTATAATTACTGATTCTCTAGACTTTTGGCTGATTGTCTTAGAAGAAGAAGAAAAAAAAAAGAACCAGCAGAAAAGGAAGGGTGCAAAATCCGACATCTTGGAAATAAAAATAACCTCTTGCCTCTTGCTATTAAAGTTGTTCCCTTTAGGTCAGAGCCCATATGCACGCACATGTGTGCACTTTGCTTTCTCTACTCCACAGTGCCTGGGGTATTTTGTCTAGTTTTAAATTGGCCAAAGTAGATGAAGGGTGGCAGAAGGTTATTTTTAATCTGCTAATGTGTTATGGGAGACTGTTGCAGCAAGGAAGCATAGAAGATGGGGGAAGGCAGATGGAAAATGTGAAATAACTTTGTTTGGACTAAGGGAGCACATGATGTGAGAATTTCAAATCTCCTTGTACCAGAATTTTATAGTAGCAAAAAGAGAACATTTTTCTCCCACTTTTCTTATTCCCTGAGAGGACATGTCCTTATGTAGAACATGGGAGTCTTGACTTGACTGAGTCTGTGGTAAAGGTGTAAGGGACCACCTCACAACTGGACTTTTCCAGAAAGCTCCTGGCTGGTTACATAGCTCAGCAAAACAAGAAGCGTCACCACTAATGCACCCAGGAGCTATGGATTTCCCACCACACTGTCAGCCTGCCTGACCCTGGGAGATGTTGGGACCTGACCAGACAGGCAATCAGAGGACATCCTCTTCCCTGGGCAGCTGTCAAATCCCTGCTATTCCAACTCTTTCCCCTATGAAATACCAATTTATTCCTGCTTCTCATGCTTATTCTGTCTTTTTCTCCCTTTTTTTCTTTGCTTTATATTAGAGAATTTTTAGCAATTTCAGACAGGTCCAGCTGTGGTTAATTTGTCATGGAGAAAATAATATCAAATGGAGCAGTGCTGGGGAAACAAACAGCCCAGTGCAAAGCCTGCCCCTAATTGATTGATGAAAAGAAAATTAGGGTTGCCTCCAGAAACAATTTCCATAGCAATGGGAATAGAAAGGAAGCTGTGCTGCAGATTGTGGGCAAGACACTGCAGCTCTTTGGCCTCTGAATCGCATGAGCAGCAAGGGGCCAGCCGGTGTGCCTGGGGCTCCCACCCCCAGCCAGTGGGGATGCACCAGGCTAGCATGGGACCACGCTGCCACGGATGGACCTCAGGGCAGGCACAGCACAGCACAGGCTGTGTCCCTGGCCAAGCCCAGTTAGGAGGCTGTGAGCACAGTGCTGTACTGAGGGATGGAGTTTAGCTTCCTCCTCCCACCCAGATCCCCCTCAAAAAGAAAGAGATGCCCTGTTTTGTGGGTTTTTCTCTTTCCCCTGCATTTCTTTCAGGGGAAAAAAAAAAGATTCTGCCTCAACGTGAGTACTGATTGTTACCACTTCAAACGGGCTGACTTTCTTTAATTTTCTCTGTATAAAAGTCATCCAGGAGACTTCCCAGCAGGAGTTTTTCGGCTTCAGAAAAAGTTCTGCAGGTGCCCATGGCAATCGAGGCACAGTGGCAATTATTGGGACCATGTTCTTCATTTATGATGGTTAAGGTGGCTTGGGTTAAAATTGACTAATGATATGGGGGATGCCTTTTGTTTGCTTAGTTGGAGATATCTTAAGGAAGACCTGATTTCAGGGAAGGAAATTCACTGCAGGAGTCTCAGGGTGGGGAAACACAGTTGCCCACATGGCCAGCTGCTTTTGAAAACCTTGGTCATGTAAGTTTGTGTGTGCCTTTTGTTTGTCAAGCAGGCCACAAAAAGCCAAATCAAGTTCCTGGCAACTAAATCATGAACAAATGTTACTCTTAATTTGCTGTAGTACAAAATTAACAGTTTACAAATTTTAATAGACCTTAGAGGAAAAACAGCTAAAAGAGAAAGAAAAAATAACCCTAATCCTGGACTTTAAAAACCAGATTAATCCATTTTCATGGTTGTCCATTTGGCACACCTCTCCCAAGTCTTACCTTTACCCAGTGCTTGATTCCTGCTCTGTAATGGCTCAATCCTGACGGAAATTCAGCATCTAGATAGGAGAAGCCATTTCTCCCAGCACAGGTGCTGTCACTGGCTTCACCTCAATGTTTTAAAACCATGTCCTTTTCAAAGCCAGAATGCACACTGCTGCATTTGGCAAAGCTTTGATTGCTGGTTATGACCATGAGAGCGTCAGAAGAAAAGAAAGGCAAGGCTGATATGATTTTCTCTGTTTTGCCTTTTTTGGGTCACCTTTATCAACAGCCATTGTTGAAGTAACTGGAAAGGCCATCACTAAACAGCCTCTCTCCTAATGAGTGCCTTCTTCATGGTTGTCATCAGTACCTGCAGTCTGGAGAACATGTAGAAGAAACTGGAAGAAAGGAAACAACCCGAAGGTAGAGAGAGAAACAACGGTCTTTTCCAACCTAAACGAATCTACGAATTCTACGATTCTATGATTCCATGACATGTAATGCACCAATTGACCTGAAGATGGATTTCTCTCAAAGCAACATGACATATTTTTATCTGCCTGCATTTATAGAAATAAATTTTACAGCACCACTTTTTGGGCAGACAAAAGTTAGCAGGCTCTGAGGAGCATTCATATTTCAGGGATTTGTAAAAATTTAAAAAGTCAGTGTATCAAAGAACTGACTTAAGGGACAACTGGAGGGATAAGGAGTAAGTGGAAACAGACCAGTGCTGAGAATGAAGTTGTGCATTGGCAAAAATTTCTACTATTTTGCTAAATACCCTTTCAACAGCATCAGCTTTCTGGGGAAAACTGGAGCTTTCTATTGACAAGCTATTGAAGTAATGTTATGTTTGGAGCATTTTCTGATATTCAGCTTTCTAGTCTAGTAATTAAAATTTGCCACGGAGGGAGAACATGCTCTGTTGTTGTTGCTGTTGTCAATTTTTAGTAAGAAATCTCTCCTTCCCTACCTTCACTGAGGAATGAAAAGCTTGCACTTGATGCAGAGCTAGAGCAAAAGACAAACAAGGAGAATGACAAAATTAGACAAGTCAAAGCATCATGATTTTTTTTTTATCTACTCTTTGGTACTTTTTCTTCTTAGCTTCTTGTCACTTTTTTTTCTGCTTTTCAGGGCTCCTCTTTTAGACTATCAGCTTTTTGCACAGGGATTGCAATTGAGTTTTTTTGCAGGTTAGCATGCTGTGGTCTTGACTGGCAGAGGGTTAAGGGTTACAGCATATGCCAGTCACTGCAGACAGACAGCTAGAAGGAAAGGTCATCTGGACAGCCTTTTGCTATAGTAAACAGTAGAGGAACCCAAACAAAAAGGTTGATGTATTCCATACAAACAAACAAACAAATACACACCACAACAACAACAAAAACCAACCAAACAAAAAAACCACCACAACAAAAAAACCCACCAAAGCAGAGTGATTAGAGCCCTTCCTCCGAAAGAGACTTAGGCAAACAACCAGCTGAAAACCATCACAACCAGCACTCCTGCTGTTTGAGGATTTGTCAGGCCCTGGAAACTGTTGTTGCTGAAGGCTGGTAGTTTTCTACGTGCTGTATTTAGCTCCAGTTTACTGTCTTACATGCCATCAGCCCCGAGGTAAGACTACATATTTGCTAGCTGTACTTGAGCAGTATTCCTCAGCTTGAACTCAAGCACTTGCTTTACGACCTTACTAGGCCTGGGTTGGCAAGGCCCTGGTTCTTGTTCACATGTATTTATAGGGTAGGCTTGATGCTCAGATGGACATGGTAGTGTTTCTAGAGAAAACAATTGGGACTCATAGGGTAAGGACAGATCAGACATGATATTGTCAGCAAGAGACAGGAGCTGATACCACTACGGTGGCATTTTGAATACACTCTTAGACAGTTTATTTGCAAAGAATGAACATAATGCTCCAAGAGATGAAGAACTCCACCTGCTCTAGAGATGTAGCTATAGCAACCTCCACATGATTACATTGCTAATCTGCAGGTGTTGAAGAGGCATAGATAGATGCTGTTGAGTAATTCAGCTTCAAATAGACACTTTGATCTGCATAACAGCTTGCATTCATGTCCCAAATATGGATCATTTCCAGTTCTGTAATTCTTCCCTATAAAAACAACATTCCTATCTTTTATTTTATAGGAGTCTTAAAACTTGCCACTGTTATCTAAGAAGGTAATCAGCTCCTTTACTTTTGGGTGGGGCAGGAGCAGGGGGAAAAGAAACCTTTTCACTGCCTAAAATGCCCGAATTATTTGTTGCATGTTTTGTCCATGTGACTCCTCAATGGGAACAAAACCAAACAGAAGAGAAATCATGTTCTACTTCCCTGTATACATGATGTGCTGACAAATCACTTGCATCTTCGCATTTAAGATGGTCTATTCCACTGCAGACTCTGGCAGCAGTGTCTCAACATGTACCAGATCAGGTCATGCTTCATTAGCAGCCACAACACTGTTGAGAACATCAAGCTAAAGTCTGTTCTGCTTTACTCTCCAAAAGATGCCATTGAACTTGGTGGGCTGCCTGGGATGGAAGTCAAGGCAGAATATGGCTTACCATCAAAAAGCTCCAAAGGAACCTGGACCTTTGATAAGCGAAATCTGCAATTCACTGATTCAATAAAAGAAAGGAATTAAAGAGCTCCAAGAGAAAAATGACCCTTCATTTTATTCCACCTCAATCTGCTGGAGCACTCCTTTGAAAGGGTAGTTCAGCCACACACTCACCATTTCATGAAAGCTGGTTAAGGGCATTTGATGAAGCCTCTAAAGTCTATATCACATGCCTCTTTCCTTCTTTTCCTTTTTTTTTATTTTTCTGCCAACTGTACATCCCACAGCCCATTCGCTCCCATCACTTCCTGAAGCACCTACACTGCCCTGCTTCCTGCCCTCATTTCATTTTTGGCTTCACAAGTTTCTGCACAACAACCTTATTTATTTACCTGAATGACTTTTCTGTGTTAAAGAACAAAAAATTAAAACAGAAAAGCCATTTGAGATTCACTGGTCAATGTTGAAAGCTTGCTTTTCTTATGAAGACCATGCATGTGACATGAGACAGTGAAATAGACCACAGCACAAGACCTGACTGTTCTGTCCACGGGAGCCTGTCACATCTATTGCCTAGGATGGAGCTCTTTCAGAAAATGCTCTCTTGTTGACAAATTCAGACTCTCTTCATTCCTCCCTACAGCTCCCACTGCCTTTCTGCTGCCTTTACTCCTGCCTCACTGACCCCCTGTCCCTATCTCGGTGTCCTGCATTTTGTTACAGCCCCAGCCCTCTTGTAGCCACTGCCCTGGCCATCTGGGCTACCCCTGCCACCAGGAGCCACCAGGCTCCTCCACCTTCCAGTCTAAGTCATTTCGGACACCCTCCCTGGCTCCTGTGGCTTTTCCTTAGTGCTGCCTATCACTGTGTGACCTTGGCTGTGGGGGGTTACTCACCCCTTGCAGGGTTAGGGCACAGCTGGAGAGGAGAAGCACAGAATCTGTCTTGGATGAAGGGAAGCAGCACATTGGTTTTTGTTGGTCCTGGGTCTCCTGCATGCTCCAGCCTTGTGCACTGAACAAATTGGTCCTGCCTGGTTACACTATAGTAACCACGCTTTCCACCTCAGGTGGTCAGGCTGAAATCACAAACTCCTTCTCACTACGGCCAAGTTAATTATACGCCTCTCTTGCCACTCCTTATTAATTAAATTTTCCATTAATACTCTGCCTGGTATTGATATCAAGTAAACTGGACTATATTTACCAGCATGGTTTCATTTACCTCTGAATTTTTACACAGTATTGACATTGAACTATGAGAATGTCCCTGTTATTAAAAATATTAATATTAATATTAAGCATTTACATACACAAGCTAAAAATATCCTGCATTGATTTGTGTGGGACATTTTTGTGGACCTTCCAACTTAAAAAATGGGTTAACCCTGGTGAAAATTGTTCAATATCTTTCTTAATTAGTAATGTGTCAGAAAATGCATTATTCCAAATAGAGAGAAGGAATAATTGTTGAACATTTTGGGGGTTTTCTTCATTGTTATTAATGATTGGGCTGTCTTCAGCTAGTAATGGGTCTGTGGCATTGATAGTTTTTCTGCTAATATTTATATATTTTCAAGAAAATCCTTCTTCTTAAACAAAGTCTGACCAGCCATGAAGTTTTTTCTGATGTCTTTAGCATCCTTTATCAATTTTCTACACCTCATAAACTCTTATTTATATGGATTTTTATTACCTCCCCCTTTTTGCCATATGTTGCATATTGCTTTTTAATTCATTATTCCTGCCTTCATTCTTCCACTGAAAGAGAATGTGCTTTTCACCAATATTATTCAGCTCCTTTACTGTGAAGTAATGGCTTTTTGGCCATTTAATATGTGCTTCTGCCTAACAATTTTTTACACTCAGTTTCACTTGTAACTTTTTCAGTTTGGGAAACTAGTGCCTTTAACTATTGAGTGTATGTGACACTTGGAGCTACGCAGTTCGTCAGGGGAGCGATGGCAGCTGTCCCTAGGCAGCCTTTACTTCCAGTTTCAGCAGTTTTCCTTGTTGAAGGAGGACAGCAACCTGCACCAGGACTGGGGCTGCAAAGGGTCTCTCCTTTCTGGAGGACACCGTTTGGGTTTCACAGGTGTGTGCAGTTTATGAAGCCATTCCCTGACCCAGAGGCAGAGCAGGTTTGCTGTCCCTGACGTGCCATGCCCACCATCCCCCAACAAGCAATGGTGGGGAAGGTGCCACCTGTGCCCTGCCCAGGCAGGTTTTACCCAGCACTTTTAACACTGCTGTCATACAGAGCCTCCCAGGTGGTTTCAGCAGGCCACTTCTATTGGATTTCTTCCCATCAGGGATTACTTTCATTTCCTCCTGCTTGTTTCCCAAACTCCTCTTATTTGTCTATAGACGCATGGAAAACAAGGACTCTGATGGCACAGAAGATGGGAAGGGTCTCTGGTCAAATAGGAACCCCTGACCCACAGAGACTCATGGGAATGGGAAGCTTGGAGGGAGAAAGAGGCTGACTCAGAGGTCAGGACAGGGTTGAACTGAACCCTCCTTTTTAATCCCCCACCTCGACTGCAAGACTTATCCTTCCTCCCGAATTGCTTTTGAGCTGTATTGCTCCCAGATGTGCAGAAGTGTTTTTAGTGAGCCCAAATAGCCTCTCAGTTATCTAGCTGAGAGGAAAATGTCATATATTGCTGAAGGAAAATCTGAACTTTCTCTCTGTATGTGCATGCTAGTCCATACCAGAAATAGTTCCATCTACAAAAATATTGTTTTGGGAATCAAAATCAGCACTTTTACTTGTTTGACTGCGCTATTTTTCACTTTGCTTGGCATTTCAAGTGCAAGGTCATATGGCAAATCATTACATGAGCAATGTTTATCTCTGAAGAATTCTGTCAAGAATTGATTTGAAAAAGGTTTGGGTAGTGCCTTTTTTTTTTTTACTTGTCAACAGTTCCATTATTCAAAGCCTATTTATGCAAAATCATTTGTTGCACAGGTATTTTCATTTTAATTGTAGAAAGAGGCCTGGGGAGGGGGGAAGAAAGAAGCAAATATTTTTGAAGCAGGAATAGTCGTTTTAAAAATTTTAAGGTTAAATTGTGTCACACCCATGGATTCTATCAGAAACTCAGAGAAATGTTGTTTAAAGATCCCCTGGTGATCACTTGGGCAAGCTGGGGCAGCATCAACCCAGGTCAGTCCAGCCTGTGCACTCATACACACCACAAACACACATGCATCTCTGTCTCTGTGTGCATGCACATACACACCAAATGACAATTTTATTGGCCTTCACTATTTTTAGTAGTCTTTAAAGCCTTACACAGGTTGCTGTATCTTAGAAATACAGCTTTTAACACCAGCTGGTTTGAGTCTGCTAAGTGTTTTATCTAGCAGATTGGATTACACACCCTAGGGAAGAGAGTGACTTAACCACATTGTACAGCAGGTAAAGTGCTTTGGGGTCTGTGTTGTGTCATTAAGACCAATATGAGGAAGCAGCAAGACTTATCTTAATCTTGCTGATTGCCTCAATTAACACAGTCCCTATAGTGTCCTCCTTGATATCTAATCCCTGCAGTTTCCTGTTCTGTATTTCGCTCTGACAATGTTATCAGATCATTGCTGAGGGTATAAAAGTACATATTAAGTAAACGAGGATGTGGTAGTTATTTAGAGAAGCCACGTGCTTAATTAGCATGGAAATCAAGCAATGGACTATTAAGTGTTTCACGTAAGGCAAGAAATGTACTAGATATGGGCCTTAAAAAAAAAAAAAAAGGAAGGAAAAAATGTACAGGAAAGAAGAGTAATTATGAGCAGAATTCAAAAGCTATGCCATTCATAACAACCTGTCTATTCCTGGCAAGCACTTTCATCATTTGGAAATAATTCATACACAGCAACATAAGCAAGCAGCAAAAAAAAGGGGGGTTGTCCTCCCACATCTCACACATCTAAGATGTAGTGAAATTATCTCTTACATTCATGGGATTTTTCCTTATTCCTGAGGGTAGCCTCTACTCCCAGAGCAGCCCTGAGTGCATTCCTCAGTCATGCAAAGACAAATAAACATGAAGATTCAGATCTAGGGAACTTGATGGAATGATAATGTATATTTTTCCAGCCAATTCTGCAAGTGATGCCTAGCATAAAGATTGCTGTGTTAAGGAAAAAGAAAAAAAATCAACCACCCTAGCTGAGAATAAAAGTCAGTTTGGGAGGCTGACAACCTTGAACTGGCAATGAGTGCTGCTACCAGAAGCAATCCCGTGGCTGAAATTGCTTTCTGCTCTCTGATGTGCCATCTGATGCTTGGATGGCTTTCAACCGGTGTCCCAGGGCCAGGATGCTGCAGTGAGTGAGCACGACCATCACAGCGATGGCACCTGCGGGCCCTTCCCTGGGGCAGCAGGGAGGCAGGCAGCACTCCTCCTCCCTGAGGGCCCCCTGCATTGAAACCTCATCTTGGGGATTACGTCCCCATCAGTACAAACTCTTTCGTCTGAAGGCTCAAAATGAGAGAATCCAGCTAAGAGATTTTCCTTATTTTTCCTTTTTTCCCCATGCCATCTTACACACAGTGTGCAATATATGGGATCATGTTTTGGAGAAGAACGGTGGAGAGTGAAAGGTTCATTTCAAAGCCTGCATATTTAATCATGTCAATCGCTAAATATTTTATCTGGATCAATCTTTCATATCAGTTCAGCACTCACTGGCTCGCTGGGCAACTGCCACGCAAGAGCACAGCAGAGGCTCTGATAATGAACAACTGCTGTGAAGACTTTTTCCTCCCTTCTTTCCTCTGCCAAAATTTTAAGCAATGTACACCTGTTTCTGAGCCAGGAAACCCACTCTGTCTTTTGTATTGCCTTTCCTAACTGAATGCCTGACTGTATGTTACAGTGAGATGCCAGGGCAGCAATAAAAAGAAATATTTCTGGAAGAGCAACAGATCTCTCCTAGTGTAAGAATATCCCATCCTTGCTGCTCACAATGCAAACAACACCTCATTTGCATTTCTGTGGTTTAAATGTAAATGGTTTAAGATAAGTCATTGTCAGACTCCTGTAAATATTGATGACTGCCCTGGGATCTAGTTTGTAACCATTTCTTTCTCCTCTGTCACAGTCTGAGTGCAACACATTAGCAGAAATGTGGATGGAGCTTCTGGGAGGGAAAAGGATAGCTTTGCTTAGTGGGTGACAGCAAAAGAAAAGAAGGAAGTTAGGGAGGAAAATTTCCAGATGAATAATGAATTGAGCCAGGTTGGAGATTGGTGAATCTTAGTTAGAAACCTGACACATCATCGGCCTCCCGCCTTTGTGCTCGCTGCACTCAAAGGGAGGCTCAGTAGCAGCTGCATGTCCGTGTGTTCCCCACCTCTTGGTGACTGTAATGCCACCGAGGGAGCCAGTTGTGGGACCAGATGAGATGCAGCCACCCAGGCTGGGGACAACACTACTGCTTCTCTCATGCAGATGAAAGGATATGGAAAGTGCCAGCAAAAATGATGGGAAAAGGTGACTCAGTGGCCACCCCACCTCCCTCCAGAGATTATCAGCAGGTCTGGTGAATTGTATTCAGCTTGTCTATTGTGAACAGATCCTGATACTTCTTCTTTCTGCTTTTTTTTTTTTTTCCTAATGACAGTTTCAATACTCCTATCTGAGATGTCTTGGTGAAGTGCCTGAAGTTACAAAGGAGCTAGAGAGAACATCAATCTGCATCTGCTCTCTCCTGCAGAGAGTTGTCATCAGTCATCTATTCTGGACTTGCAGGTGAGGGACAATATGACCCAAAGGGCAGCCCTGGAACAAGGAGGCAGGTGGAGTTCTCCCAGACTGTGCTATGAGAGGGTCACGTCCTTGGGCCTCAGTTTCTCCAATTCTAAAATGAGAAAAACACTTATTGGTCCAATTTATTTCATGTCTTAGAGGAAAAGTACTCAGTAAGTGCTACGGATTATTATTCTAATGTGACTGTAAAATCATGATGTCTTTACTGCAAAATAATCTTTAAAACATGAAGCATTAGGATGGTGACTGAAATCATTAGTATCAAATTGTTCTGCTTTTTCCCTGTCACATTGATACTTCAAAGTAAAATTGTCCTGTGGGCGTTTGTAAGATTTTATGAGGATAACTCGTCTTTTCAAACCTTATTCAGGAGGGCAAAAAAGCCTCCAGATGTTTTCTTCATGAAAAAGGACTAAGGTTTCTGCCTGCTTAATTCTGAAGCTGTCCTTTAATATTTAAATTCCAAACCCACTAACAATCAACGTGATGAACAATCAACAGAGGATGAAAATGAGTCTCCAATTGTTCAGAAGTGGCGCAGGCAAAGGTCCCCACACCTTGGTCCCATCCAAGGCTCTTGAGCTCACTGAGACATTGAAGGGGGGGATGCTGTGGTGCCCCATCCCTCCCTCTGCCTGCAGAAAGGGAGTGAAGGTGTCTCTGCTTTCTGGTGTGAGTGTCTGCTGGCAGGGGACACGTTTCTCTGCTGCTTTGGGATGCCTGACACCTAGCACAGGGAAGCCACACCCGCGTCACAGCTCTCTTGGGTACAACCACAGCAGAAATACTGTACAAACAACATAGCACCATGCACTGTGCAGCTGCTGGGCATGTAGTGTCTGCTTCTCCAGAACTGCCCTTTCTTCTCTGTCTCACAGGCTGTATTATCACCAGGTTAACAAGGGCTTGACTCCTTGTATTGCCCCTCCATCCTCTTTCAGACTGAGCTGCATTGCAGAATCGTATTTCCTCTTCTGACAGAAAATCCAAAAGTGTTTCAGCAGTGTCAGTGAGTGCACTCTGTTTTGTCGGGACACACCAGGAACAGCCTTCCTTCATCAACAGCCCTGCTGGAGCAACTTTCTCATTCTCCTTCTACTTGTCACTCCCATATCTTTCATTTCCTTGCATACACATTTTGCAGATCATGAACATGCTTGTGGTTGCCTACGGTTGCCCTGTTTTGACCCAATCCACAAGTGTCAGGAGGGAAGCTCTCTTCACCTTGGGGTTTTTTTTCAGCCTAGCTATTTAGCAAAAATTGCAACTGGCAAATATGTTTATTTGCTTTTTCACTCCCTCTTTTTTTCCCTGCCAATTCTCCCAAATGACCTTGGGACTTGCTAGGCAGTTTCCAAACAATTTTGATCAAGTGAAAGTGGCTTCAAATGCTACAAATACAACAATGAATTAAATACATCTGGAGTTGTTCCCTGGCACAGAACAGTTCTTTCTTGTCCACGTAATTCAACAACTCTTTCCCACCACTGTGTATTTGGAATGGTCGTGGGCTTGACTCATAACATGTTCAGGAATTGCTGGCTGAGTGCTGGTCAGCACAGGCCAAAATGGAGTGAGGGGTCACCACCATCTTGTTCTGTATACATGACAGTGTGTCCATGGCCACATCTTAGTTTTCTTAGATGGACGTATCCAGTGGATATGCCTGAAAATCTAACAGAGATGAAAGCCAGAGAGCAGAGAGCCAGAAACCTGCACCAAGTCATCTCCTGACACTGGAGAGCCTGGACACAGGACAGCCTCACAACACACTTGATTTCATCAGCTCAGGAATGAGTTGGTAGTGATTGTGAATGGAGATACTCCAGGTCTGTGTGGATGACCCCACCCAGGGCCATTTGCTTGTACAGCACTGCCCATGACTGCTTCAGAAAATGTGTGGGAAAGGGCTGTTCTCAGGCCCTCACACCAAAAGTTTAACAAGGTCACTGGTTCTGTGCTGGATGAAAGAGGGACCTCACCATCCCCTCTATCACATGGTCTCAGACCCAGCCCTAGATGGTGGGATAGAGGTCCCAGAATGTGCTTTGCAGAAGCAATGATGAAGCTGGTCCTGATGGAAAGAGCTTCTAATGGGCTGTAACCCTACCACCACCCAGAGTGGGAAGTGCCTGTGGTCCCCAAAAAATGCAGCCCAAAGGGAGTGCACAAAGATGGCAGAGGGATCTGGTTTTGAAGTGTCTGAACTATTGAGGACATCCCACAGGCAAAGCTGGGGACCACAGCAAGTCACCAGTTACAGGAAAGGACGAGACAAGTACTTCTGCCTTTTAACTCTTCCTCAGGATTCCATAAGTTCATGTCTGGCTCCGCAATCAGATTTTTAAAGTCCGCATGAGCAATATCAGGTTTTGAGAAGTTGCTTTCTGCAGGGTTTCAGGGAACCAACCCCCACATCCCTTTTGCATAGTTCTGTGATACACAGCAACATCTTTAAATTTAATGTCACAAGTGAAGTCCAGTGAAGGAAAGACCCATACTATGGCTCTGAAGAAGTTATTGAGTATGACTACTACCTACTTTTAGGGCAAACAAGCCCATTAGCATTTAAATTGATTCTAATTTTCATAGAAAATCACAGCAATATAAGCCTTAAATCCAGGACTGCTAATATTGTGATTTTTACATCTATTTTAGATATAGTTTTCAGTCTGATATGTTGGGATACATAGGACAGAGAGCACCCAGGATCTTATTAGCATAAGAGATTTGATAATCAGGATGCCTTGGCAGGAGGAAACAGAGCTGTGAAGAGTTAATCAAGATAGCTGAAGATTGGATCAAGGCTTCCTGGAAGAAGAAAATTACATCAACTTCTACAAGCAAGAGATGTTTGTAAAATGTATAAGTTTGTTAACCCAATCTTGTATTAGAGAATTATTAAGCCTCCTAGAGTAGTATATAAACGTGTATAGTCCACAATAAATTCAGATTCTGACCACGAGTCAGTCTCTCCGTCTCTCTTCATCGCCGAGACGATAGATTGTAATTATAAGGCCAAGAAATTTCAGAGAGCTGCTTTAAAATGCACAGATTTGTGTTTTGTCCTTAACGAGTAAAAGAAAAAAAGAAAAAAAGGAAGAAAGCATTATCCCATGTCCCTATGCAAAACTGATGCCAAATCCTGATATTATCAGACATAAACTCCTCATACATTCTAGTTACACGATTTACAAATAAAAAGCCTAGCCTGAAGATGTCTTTTAATCTGTGTAAAGGATACAAAATATAAATCCCTAGCACCTGGCCAATCCTGTAAATTGAATGGCACAGATGTCTGTCAGTGAATACCTATTTTCATAGAATCACAGAACCATTAGGGTTGGAAATGACCTCCAAGATCACAGAGTTCAACGTTTGGCCAAACAGCACCATATCAACTGAACCACATTGTTCTGAACTTATACAAAATACAGGTGCAAAATACAGGTGAAAAGGCTTGAATGGCCCCCACCCAGCCTCTAAACACATCCGATGGGCTCAGCCATGATGATGCTCTCCATTTGACAGCACCTGCTCCACCAGTGCCCCTCTCTGTGGGGAAGCCGAAGCTTGCGGGAGGTAAGTCACACTCAAAATATGCTGGTATAGATGCTGTGTGGACATAAGCAGTAGTCTTTGCCTGTCCCAGCTGTGTACTTCAGGCCATTAGTTTGTCTGATAAATTTCTCCACCCACTCTGGAAGCATTAAAAAAATGTTTCATATGGGTACAAAAAGGCAAAACTCAGCTTATGCCAAACCTGTGTGCCTTTTCAGTGACCTTTGTGATTGGGAGTATGTTTTCACTACATTTATTTGATCCTGGTAGTTAATATCACCCCATGTAAATCCTGAAGAGCTTTGTGATTTTGAGAGGTGGGATTTCTCCAGATGTGGTTTCCATGGCTGAGAACTCTGCTGCCACTTACGTCGGTCATGACTGAAATGTGAGAATCTTCAGAGACCAACAAGTTAACAAAAGGACACTTAGCAATATTGCTCCTCTGCTTGAATCTGTATTTAATTAGCTGGAGGAAGATATAAAGGCTGCTTTTTCAGGTGTGAGTTGCTACAAGACCCTGGGGGACAAGAAAGAAACTATTTAAGGGAAGGAAGGGCTTGTGCTACTGCAGACACAGAAGGCTGACTTCACTCAGCCCTGCCCTGTTGACAAGTGCTGATAATGTTGTACATGGAACACCCCTTCTCAGGCTTCTTTGGGAGCTCTAACGTGGAAACAATCTGGGATGATTAAGTACCACAACACTGACAATCCCACATCTTCAGTATTGCATTAACAATGAAAAAAAATCTTGAAAAATATCCTGCTTGAGTACTACTGAAGACATCTAGTTTTGGTGTGAAAAAGGCTAAGTCAAGCTCTACATGTTACTTATCCATGTAACAAGCATTGCTGCATGGAATGTAAGGGTAGAGAGAAATTACTGTCACCAAATTTTATTTTACTGAGCTAAATCTTCAGTACAAAGGGTGTGTTTCTCTTTATCGATAAAAGTTTGACTATGAACTGAATGTCAACAGTTCAGCAGAGTGCATTTCACTAAGTGCTAAATTCACTTCCTTGCCCGGAACATGTATCTGTTGATTAAAACATCAGGTTACTTACACTGTGATACTGTATCAAAGGGGACACTGCACAGCCCAGACACGCACGTTTCCTCTCCCACACTTATTTTTACAAAACGCACTCTACTTGTAAAAATCACAGTTAAAAACCTCAGAAAGTTATGTGAAGAACCAAGGTTAAATCAAAAACTTACAATCAAATCATCTTAATGTGATTTAAACTCAAGGTTACACCCAGCTGTTCCAGGCCATTCAATGCAATCCGTGATTCTGAACCTTTGAAAAGGAACTGATCCAAATGGGACTCTGAACCTTGCATCTTTGACTACCTATGTAGTTTATTATAAAATATAATCCATTTATTTCCATGAAACCAATCCAAACTCCAGTACAGAAACCTCTCAACAGAAACCTCACCACTGACTTCAAAACCAAAACCTATCACGTTACCCANAAAAAAAAAACTCAAAAATTCCACAAAAAAAAAAAAAAAAAAAAAAAAAGAAAAAAAGCCAACCAAAACAAAACAAAAGAAAAAATCAAATGAATGATGGATTGTTCTGTCTCCACAGAGCACAAAGTGGCTTCAGTTTTAATGCTCACACTTCAACTCCCAAACATGTCTGTTTTGTGCATGTTGTGGAATGTCATATTTATTAAACCATTTTTCATAGGTGTGCCAGGGCAATAATGTAAAAACAAAACCAAGTGTATGTTTATGCAAAACTGACACCACAATTCTGGTTCTATGCTCAGGGCTTCATGCAGACTGGTGCAAGGACCAAGAGGAGCATTCCCTCCATGGTTTTAACCAGGGTCAGATTAGCCCTTCATTTTGAGTATTCCTTTGTCAAATAGTTCCTAAAATCAGACAGCTGAGGTCTTTCAGTGCTAACATTTCCCTCCTCCAGAGATGTCTGACACTGGTTGAACAATGCTTCCCTCTCTCACAGTCCTGTGAGAGGGCTGGGAAACAACTAAATGTGCCAGAAGGAAAACTTGCAGAGGTGCTTGCACACCCCAAACTAAGATGAAGCAGTCCCCTTCCTAAATGTAGCCAGAGTGATTTGACCATAAAAGAGCTGCTCCTATCTACCTAAATGATCTTGCTAATATCTCTTTCTTTCAGTGGTTACATCCTTTTATATTTTATATAGCTGGTGAACCAAACACATAAACCTTTTCTCCTGGTAGCCCATTAGGTATGCTTTTGAGGTACAACCTCAGTAATTACTTCCTTCCAATGTAATTGTATTTTAATTACACATTTAAGGCCAAATTCCTTCCTCATCTATCCCAACTAAAACTCTCTGAAAGCTTATTAATTTTAATTAAGTAGGAGTTGTTGCAAAATTTCTAAGTGCTCAATTTTGCATTAAAAGTCTCAAATTCATTTAAACATGGATTTAATTTCCACAAGCACTTCAATTGGTAGTGCGCTCCCTCGTTTAGTCTTTCAGAGCAATAACATGAAATATATGAAATATAAAGTCCTTTCCAACAGATGATATTAGGACATAGCTCACCTTTAAATATTTCCTCATTTGCTGCAGCTACCTGAGGGATGTTTCCTACAGGCTCTAACAGGAATTCTCTCTTATTAGTATCAGTAGCAGTGCTACTCCAAAGGGATGAATTGCAGCTGGAGATAAACTGTCCCTTTCTGAGAGGTGGGACAGAGCTTATGTTATCAGCCAGTGCAGTATACACAGAAAGATAGCCTGGAAATGAAGCAGGCAAACTGCCAGAAGCGACTTGGGTCACTGAGAGCTCAAAAAGCCAGTTTCAAGTGTTCATGTGAGCAGGGAATTGATACATGGAGTTGACCATGAAAGAGAGTGAGAAAACATGGAAGTAAAACTTTTCACTGTCTCACTGAGCAAAAAGGACAAGAAGTGACTCAAGGGATCACTTATTATTTTCAAAATAATACTTGGAACAACTGAACCATCAAGAAAGTTATTTGAAGACTTGACCTGGACAGAATAAGACTGTAGAGGGATGCAGTAACTGTGCTCAAAACCGAAAATAAAAATATGGGGCAATTGAGCCTAATGTTTCAGATGTAAGATCGCTGACACTACCCATATCTTTGGAGACATTATGGAGCTCCTAATTAAAAACAAGAGCTGCTTGTGGGATTCCGGAATGCAAGTGAAATTATTGAGAGAAACAGATCCAGCCCTGGAGAGACCAGCCAGCATCACAAAGAGGTCACTGCTGAGCACTCAGACAAGTATAACACATGTCACTGGGCCCCCAAAGCTCTCAGATGAGGACAGGGTAGTGCTCAGCAATGTCTCTGGAATACAGCAAGCCAGACATGCTCCACAGAGTACCACACAGAAGGGCTGTTTGCTAAACCTTTACAGCCCAGAAGGGAGGCTCTGGCAATCACCATAACCTACTGCCCACAGTGGGCACTGCATGATGTGCCTGTGCTGACTCCTAGCATTTCTCTTAAGCAGACACCCAGTGGCTCCAGCAAAGGTCTGACATTCTTTACACAGCACACGCTGAACATGTGGGAGACAGGCTTGCCTAAGCAGAGCCATGGAGCATATCCCCTGGCCAAGCATGACTGCCCACAGCAAACACTGTCAGACAGGGAAAACAGTGAGCTGGCAGGGAGATAGCCCAGCCAAATCCCTGGCGGGGGAAAAAAATCAAACAGCCTGGACAGGTCTGTTTGCTTTCAATAACAGGAACGTGTACAGCCACCCCAGCTCATTGCCCCAGCTCCACAGAGACCAACTTCCTCGGAGCAGCTTTCTAGGCTTTTGGGAGACCTAAGTGCAAAGGGGGTGAGGTTACAGCTTTGATGTGGAGCAAAACAGTGGTGAAATGTGATTCGGGTCTGAATAATGGACGAAAAAGTCTGCCTAAGAGAAATCCCTGGGAGAGAAGTTAAAAAAAGCAGGAGACAGAGCTGGATGTGAATAAGACAGAAGACATTACAGTCATGTTGGACGTGATATGCTGCATAAAATAGTGCATGACTACAGGTCAGAAGTTTGGTGTGAGTTTCAGGGCTACATCTGTAATTGCCAGTTGTGTACAAAGTCCCATGACACAGAGGAAAGCGGGATCATATGGATGTCTCTCTGACCCTTCTGTACCCTCTCCACTTTCAGTTCAAACGCAGAAAGAATGTGACGCTCCCAGGCCCAGGGGATCAGGGCAGCCTCTTACCAGCCTCTGCACCCGCTTCACAAGAATCCTGAACATCAAAATCACTAGGATTGTCATATCTAAAGTATTATAGACAGATACGGGGCACAGGAAGCCTGAGAGATTAGAGATTGAAGTCAGAGAAACCCCTGGAGGTGTTTGTAATAAGTGGTGTCATTTATTGCTATAACCCATGGCATTGGCCAGATGTGACAAACCCTGCACTGTGAAAGAGGCCCAGCAGCTGATGCCACCCTCAAGCCCAGGAGGAGGTTACAAAGACTTGGAAAAACGAGAAAGCAAGTTCAGCTCAGTACCCAGGGCAGTTTCTCACTGCCTGACTTGCTTAAGCTTGTAAAGTCTTAGACAAACAGAAGACTCTGCTAGTCGAGACCTCCGATCTGAGACTGTACAGCACCTGCCATACCAGATCACCACAGCCTCAAAAAATCATCTCTTTTTCTCAGGAAGGATCAGTCAGTTGCAGTCACACCAGCAGAGAACAGCACCAGATGCTACTGGCAGGGCAAAGCCAAAACTGAAAGATCTCCCACCATGAAACAGCAGAGCTGCAGATGAGTCAGGAGAGAACTGGAGGTCAAAACAGTGCAGGGTGACCCAGGGGCTGTCCTGGCTTAGCAGGAATTGTGAACAATTAAATAGGTATATTTAATCATTGCTTGTTTCATGTAAATGGTTGCTGTTAGTGTGTGGTTTTTTGTGCAATGAAGGTATAAAGAAAGGTAGGATGCTCTGGCACAAGACAACTGGACCCGTCCCTGTTATACATCTTCTCTATCGACACTGCTGAAAGCTGGTCCCTGGCAGGCACTCTGCCTGATGGCTGAGAAGCATGGCTACAGCATCATCTGCAGCTGTAATACCTCCGAAAAGAGCTGTTTTCCAATAAGGAGCTCGTTTCATTTTTACAAGCAACGAAGGGCTTTCTGGCTCTTGCTCAGCATGTGTTACCTGACATGCCAGGCATTCCCAGCAGCCAAGAGGAGAGTCAGGCAGTGAGAAACTGCCCTGGGTACTGAGCTGAACTTGCTTTCTCGTTTTTCCAAGTCTTGGCAGACAGGTAAATTTTTTAAAGGTACTTGTTTCTAAATACAACATGTAACTCGTTTTGCTGCAGTCTATCCATCTAGTGTGCTGTGCTTGTGGGTACAGAGTTACCAGTACCAGTTAATGTGACTGAGAATTAAAAGGGAAATACATGTTTTTCTATCAAATGGTTGAACTTAAAAGATTTCAAGGTATTCTGCAGTTTTGAAGCTTGCTGTTGCTTGCCAGCTTAAATAAAGCAAAGTTGAGCTAAATTACACATTTCTGCATAATTGAAAAAGCACAAACACAGGGAGAGAGACAAAAAGAGAGAAAACTAACTGGAAGCAGTTTCCCAAGCAAGCTACTTGATCTTGGCCAACAGAACCTGCAGTTTCAAGCCATTTAGGCACTCTGGAAAATTTGCTCTGGATATGAAATACACTTACTGGGCAGCTGCAGCGCTGGTCAATTCTGTGCTGCAGCCAGCCCTGGGGAAAGAGAGGTCTCTCGGTGGCTGCAGCCAGCACTCTGGACAGCTTCCAGTCCTCCTCTCCTGCCAACAGTAAATAAAAGCATAATGAAATAAGAACAGCTAATGCTAACGCCCAAAAGCTGATGTTGGAACGAGGAGCGTGAGAGCGAAGAAAGGCAAGCAGCCTCTCCTCTCTTCTGTAAAGTTCTTGCAGCCCAGACACATCCCAAGCCAGGCTGATTTTCCGTGTATTCAGTAGCTCTCAGAGGGTTTTCTCTTCCATTAATTCGTTCAACCTTCTCTCAGGCTGCACTACTGATCAATGTTTTCTACACAGGCAGCCACACCAAGGATAAAGAGAATCAATATTCACTTTGGTCATGGCCTCTCCAGTCCTCAGCCATTCCCTTATGTGTCCTTGTGTTAACCACCCCATGTAAGGGATAGGAATGAGACCAGCAGCTGCCAGCAGGGCCCTGTGCCATAGAAATTTCTAAATAATGTTTTTTCTCTGTCTCTTAGGGACACATAAAGCAGCTGATACTCCTGCCCTTTTATTACACCTTTTTCTGAGCATACCATTCATCTGGCAAATACACATTGAAGTAAATGTAAGAAAAAAATTAAAAATGAAATCGTACAAATGAACTCAAAAAATGAAATCCATGTGAAAACTGCATTGCTGAAGTTTTGTTCCATACACATAGTGTACATTAGTATTTAGTAATATACAGAAATTACAGATGTGACTTAAGCCTTCTAAGACTTTATGTTAGTTTTTCCCTCTGCAAAATAAAATTTTATGCGAAGGAAGTATGGCATGAAAAAACTAAGAATTGTGACGACAATATTGTCAGTATTATTGGCATTTTTCCTTCTATATTTTAATTTGACAGAATTCGGTAAACACCTTTCCTAAAAGAATGAACCCAAATTGAATTCAGTTGAGTTACTGAGTGAAAGAATGAATTATTTTCTTAATTTCCCTTAGGAGAGAAAGATCTCTGCATTGCTTGTATATGCCATCAAATTAAAATGGTGTGAAGAACTACAGGTTACTCAGCAATGAAATGTTGTGGAGTAAATGGGAGGAAAGTGTTAAAAATCCTCCTCTGAGCAGCCAAGAAGAAAATTCCTTCGTGATACATGTAGGTGACATAATCTTGGGACAGCCTTTCTGTAGGTGTGGGCCTTCTTTGCATGTTCCCCAGGAGAAATCTGCACATCATTTGCCAAAATGGCTGTAGATTTATGTCTTTGTTTTCTTGGAAATACGAATCTTTGTCTATTCATTGATTTTCAGTCTAGAATTACACTTTACAATCATGTTGTACATTAGTCCTTATAGGCTTGCCACAGACTTTCAAGCTCTTTCCTTAAGTTCCTGTTTTCTAACTGAATGGAAGCGTGTCTTCTGCAATTGAAAAAAAAAAAAAAAAAAAAGTAAAAATCGAGCATTGATTTAAACACATCAGGTGTTATAAAACTGTCAGACAGAATCCAATTAATCCAATTCTTGGTCTGAGCTGTCTCATGGTTTTCCTCGTGTGGTTCATCAATCCCTGGGCATCTGTGAACTCCCTCTAATCCAATCATGAAATGTGATTGAGGAAATGAAGAATGAAGTTCTTGGTCTCTACATAGCAATCGACCTGTGTAAAATATCATTGAAAACCTATATTTCCATTGAAAGAAGTTGGAGAATTGATAAATTTTAAAAATACTTACCTAGTATCTAAAAGGCCCAGGACTAGACCCTTCAGAGAATGATGCAAACAGTTCCACATTCTCCAATTTTAAATTTATGTGTCAGAAAGGGATATTGTTCCTATCCCAACATTTAATGAAGCTTGTTTATGCCTTCAAGCACAAGTTTATTTCACTTACTTTTTGAGACAACTTTTATTCCATGTTGCAAATCAGGGTGGCTAATTGGAAAACACTAGATTATTTGTCAGTTTTCTAAATTCCAGCACAGTATCTGACATCCCTTTCTTCAGCCTTATCCTTCAATAAACTACTCATTCCAGCCCACAATAATGTATAAGCTGAAAACATTACATAAATAAATTGTATCATAGAGACAACAAAGTTACTGCATGTTAAAAGAAGTCAATATTTGCCCAATTTTCATACTGATATCCCAGCCTTACCTGGTGAGTCAAAGACGGGATGTGTCATGCTGGAAGTTGCCTCCACAGGCACTGGGGAGAAGAGGTTGAGCTGTGACACAATTTCAAATCCACCTTGGTGGAACTGTAATCAGACACCTGTGTAGAGACCTTATCAACTTCCCTACTCCTCCTTTGAAGTCCAGTAACTTTTGGTTTTGATCTTTGTACTGGCATGGTTTCACTGCTGGGTGCTGGACACCTCATCCTTCTCATGTCCTTAGTCCTGATGACATTATTAGGCATGCTGGTGAGGCCCAGGCCCAGCCTTTGGGAGGGAAACAAAAATTAGAAGTGAAATAGATTTTGAAGTAGAAAGCATTTTTCCCATGTTGAAGAGTCTCAACAGTTCCAAAATGAGAAGGCATATTTTTAGTGATTAGCTGCAGTTAATCCTAAGAATGCTTTAGGCTTTGTAATAAGTCAAACACAATATCCTCTCCTCCATGGAGAAGTGAGATGTGGGGTTTCAGAGTGGAAGAACAAAAGGATTACAAATGAGGTATTTGCAATAATTCCTTCACAGCGGCTATACACACTACATAATATTTCCCTCTAAAACAGAAATCTGCCTTGAATAAAAGGAAGAAAATGACATTAGGAGAAAGAAGTCATATCTACAAACTGCATGTAAATCAGAAGTTCATTAGGGGAGTATGCAGAGAAGATTTTGGAATATAATTTTGCTACCAACTAGTTTTCATAAGAATGAAGTAAGGCTTTCAAAAGCATCATTGCTCTAAGTAATTCAAATTACCTACTCTACCTGATACTATCTCTTCCCATAGAGATTACAAAGCACTTAAATTTCTACCCACTTTGTTACAGAAATCCCCGAGGAAGATTTCAATCCATTTGCAAGCACTGCTGTGTGAAGAAAAGAACATATACCAGAAGTTTTCAAAATGACCTCCAGCACATCTAGAGTTAAAAGCTTCTTACAAGTATTGTCTCTGTATCACAAAGTTCTTTGTTCAGAAATTTACCCTGGGTCACACAAAAAAAACCCCATTCTGGACCAAAACTCAGTCTACAAGAGTTCAGCTAAGAAACAATAATTCTTAGAACTTTGCCCCCTTCTTTTTTCTAGCACTGAAATAGAAAAGGTTCTATGTGTTGTACTGTTTCCAAGCATGTATGTACCCCTATTACTCAGAAAATTATTTTAATTTTAAAATGAAAAGGTGTGGGCTTATAGCTGAGATTGTTGACGATGTTTGAAGCGCCAAGTGATCTCCGCCGTGCAGGTGGTCATAGATGGCTCAGCTGTCATTCAGAGGCATCCACACTCTCCTAGGACATCTCCTATTTTGTAGCAGTCCAAAGCCTTGCTTTTATTTAGGCAAACCTTCCTCTGGCACCCACAGAGGTGTGTTATAGCTCGGGTCATTGGGGAAGATATTGCTCGGTTTCTGCTCCTCCCCACAGCAAGCAAGACCCACATTTTGCAGTGTGGAAATGGGACATCTTATCCCTCTCACAGTCCAGCGCAGAGTTTAGGAGTGTGGCTGTGTTTTATTCTGGCTTGCCACGGAGCTGCACTGGGCTCAGTGCTTGCAGTGTTTTCCAGCAAGATCACTCCTAAGGGGAGCTGAAAGGGTGTTGGATTGGGGCAGGTGAGAGCTGGCCCGACTTCAGTTGAAACCATTTCTACCAAGGGGTTCACTACTTTCTGCTTTGTGTGCTGAAGTTTGAGCAACTCCAAACCAAAAAAAA